>CM073122.1:17351947-17566947 GCA_037039145.1 Fundulus diaphanus | reverse complement strand
GACTGCCACTATAGGCCCGTTTACACTACATCTAAAAATCGAGCCATGCCGAGACCAGTCCGAGCTTGGTTCAGTTATCCAAGACAAGCCGACCCGTTTACACACAAAGCTTATCTCGGTTCCTTGGTTGCTCCTCGCCCCCTTGTGATATTTCGGTGTTTGCAGAGAGTCAGGGGAAGAAGGCAACCATTGGTGAATTTACTTGAGAAAGTTGGCTTTTTGGGAAGTGGATGAGACAAACGAATGCTAATAAGGATTTACAGATGCAGGAAACAACGACAGACACTGAGGTTCATTGCGCTGCTAAGCAGAATCATCACTGGAAACCGTGTGGCACGGTAAGGAAGCTAGTATTATTATGAATGTCTGAAATTTGTCTGAATGGAGTGTGAATCGGGACGTGCAGCCAGACACGCCGGAAAACCCGCTGACAGTCAGCTGACTGTAAGGGCATGACGCGGTCTGCTCATGCGCTCTTCGTTATCAGAAACCGGGATAAAATAGAACCAGGCCGAGACCTACCCAAGAGCTGGTCTGCAGTTAGCACGGTCCGGTTATGTTTAGCGCGGTCTGGTTCAGTCTGCTGACCGTTTACACACAAGAGTTATCTCGGTTACCGAGCTCGGACTGGTCTCGGCTCGGTTAAAAAAGTGTAGTGTAAACGGGCCTTATGGGTCTCGCAGCAAGACCCTTAGCCCTAGATTGCTCCCTGGGTGCTGTAAATCCCAGCCGCACATCCCACTGCTCCCAAAAAGGGATGGGTTAAATGCAGAAGACCGATTTTGTTGAAATGTACAATTGCGATGACAAACAGAAAATGTATGCAAGTTTTACTGAAATGTCACAGCACAGACTCAATATTGTTTATTCTCATTCTAAGTTATTCAGATATGCTGTATGTGGTGATTAGGATTCACTAACATTGGGATGTTTAAGGGTAAGGATGGCAATGTCTGACACTCTCTGACCTTCTTTCCTATTTATCCAGCTAATAATTATTTGACCCCTTGGTGGTTCCACAATATATCGCAAACACATTGTCATCGCAATATCAGTGTTCGCAATATTCATATTCCAAAAGACTATCGCAATAATTGTTGGCTAATATAGTCCAAGGGTATGTCCAAATTCAGGGGCTGCATCCTTCGAAGGACCCGGTCTATGTGGGCCAGGTCTTATGTCTGCCGCAAAAATATGAAGGCCAGAGGAGATCGGCTGTGAAATTGAATGGTGTAGTTTTAATCAGCTGTACCCCCTTACCTCAGCGTAACTGATGTTATGTCCTTAACTCAGCATAATTTAGATAAAAAGCAACAACAGGTTAGGACTACAGGCCTGATTAGCACAATGGGTGAGCTAACAATCTGACATCAGAGAGAGAGAGAGAGAGAAAGAGAGAGAGAGAGAGAGAGAGGGGTATGCATTAACCTCCACAAATCTTACTGGAGCCACAAAGAAAGTAACCTAACCTATTCTGAAGCAGTAGGACACTTTCAATTTTATACTCTTTATCCCAGTATGCAAACACTATACAAATTGTTGAAAGCAACAAATTTCATAGATGTGCGGGGTGATGTTTGACAAACTGGTCTTCCTTGCTTTACTTTTAGATAAGTAAAGTAAGTAAGTAAAATTTATTTATATAGCACTTTTCTCAGATAAAAATCACAAAGTGCTTCACAGTAAAATACAAATACAAAAAAAAAACCAGTATACAGCAATACTAAACAGCATTTTAAAACAAAATGGAAAAACATACAAACGAAACCATAAAACCTACATGTCTAATTAAAAGCCTGCTTGAATAGCAGCATCTTTAGTTGCTTTTTAAAAGAAGAAACAGAGTTCAAACAACGTAAAGAAAGAGGCAAAACATTCCACAGCCTCGGAGCCACTGCCTGGAATGAGCGATCCCCTCTAGTTTTAAAATAAGTGCGTGGGACCACTAACAATGATTGGCCCAGTGACCTCAGACTATGGGTCGGAGTATGGAGCTGTATCAGCTCAGAAATGTAGGGAGGAGCTAGACCATGCAGGGCTTTAAAAGTAAGGACAAGAATTTTGAACTGGATTCTATACTGGACCGGTAACCAGTGCAAAGCTGCTAATACTGGGGTAATGTGATCTCTTTTGTTTATGTGAGTTAAAAGCCTTGCAGCAGAGTTCTGGACAACCTGAAGACGGTTTAGCTCCTTCTTGCTCAAGCATGTAAAAAGACTGTTGCAATAGTCCAACCGTGAGGAGATAAAAGCATGAATAATCATTTCCAACTCACCCTTTGACACCAATGGTCTTAATTTGGAGATATTTCTTAGTTGGAAATAACAGTTTCTAACTAATTGTTTGGAATGGTTCTCCAAGGACATCGCTGTATCAAACACAACACCTAGGCTCCTGAGGCTCGGCTGAACAGACAAGCCTAATCTTGTAAAATGCATTTCAAATATGTCAATATGCATGGCAAGTGAGGAAAACAGAATGGAAGGTTGAAAATACACTGTAATTTGAGATTTGTTATAAATATACACTGTCAACTATAGATCAGATGATTTGTATTTGTCTATACCTGGGTACTAATAATGGACAATGATGATGTTAGACCAAATAAACTAAAGGAAGTAAGACAAACTGTGATTTCTGGAAAAAAAAAATGAGTGTACTAAAATGCTTACATTTTCATGCATACCACATCATTCATGCATATCACAAACAAATAAGTTGCCATTTACTTGCCTTAGAGTCACTGATAAGGAAATCCAAACACAAATTAGAACTGAAGAAAACGTCACAATTGTTTATTGGTGCAAATAGATATTTTTTCTGCTGCTGACTTACTTGTATAATTTGATTGTTTCAGTTAGTTTCCTCTGGAACTGTGAACGTTTAGCCGTGGACTCTGGTGTGTTTTGGGAGCGTCACAGTGTCTTGTTTTCAGGACATCAGCGGGGGGCTAATGGAACGGCTTTGTTGGTTTAAAAGAATTACCAGCCTTGTTTGCCAAAATCAACACATAATCTGCTTTACTGGCACCAATACGCTCATGCTCACACCACTGACAATACCTACTAACACAAAGCACGCACTCAAATGATGGTCAGCCATACAGCACGATGAGCTGCAAACTCTCTTGTGAAAAGGACGTGATGAAAAGAGAGAGTGATGAAAGGGTGCAGAAGAGAGAAAACCCCAGTAAGACAATAAGTAAGCGATAAGAATGAAGAGAGGTAAGAGGTGAAGCAACAGAGAGACAGGAGGACAACAATTGAAGATTGAGGATGAGACACATGGAGGGACAGCAAGAGATGACATGCTGCAGGGTTATCAGTGATTAACAGTTCCACCCTATAGAATGTTTTTGGACATAAAAAAGAGACCTTTTGTTTCCAGGCCCTGAGTGTAACCTTTTTGGGAATGGGATGGTATTAAACATGTACATATAAGTAGAGGAAGCATCCCTAGGTAGATAGCAGGAACTGGAGACAGTCTGTGTGGAATAGTAATTTCAATAGCAGTGATGAAATAGAGGAGGAAAATGACAAAAGCACAGTAGAGATGAAAGAAAGTAATGCCATCACAAAAAATAAATAAATTCCTAACTTTTGGTACAATAACAGCTGTCTGAAATATTTACTGAATATTTGTTGTTGTTGATTCTTTTGTTGACAAGTCAAGCTACTCTTACAATCTATTTTTTTTTCAGAAAACCTCAGAAGTATTTTCTTTGCTTAGAGTATTGTGCTCTCTAGCTTAAATGGGTCTTTTTTCTAAAATGGTGGCAGTCTCTGTATCATCTGTCATTTAAGGCCCAGCGATGAAATGCAATTAACTCCTGTTAGGCCACCACTTTCCATTTAGGTGGAATGATGTATCAGATGTAGCTATGAGGATGCCAATGTTCCAGTTTTTATTGAAAATCTCCCGAGGTCTACAAAATGTTGTCCGCAGATGGAATGTGGCTTCATCTGCTGTAATCTGGACACTGCTCCAGTCTGTGGTGAAGAAAGAGAAGCGCCAAAAAGCAAGGCTCTCAAATTACCGGTCAGTCAATTTTCTTATCCTTTACCAATGGTCATGAGATATGGATCATGACCTTAATAATGAGATCCCGAATACAAGCTGCCAAAATGAGCGTTCTCCAGAGGGTGGCCAGGCCCAGCCTTGGGGATAGGGTCAGGAGCTCTGTTATCCGAGGGAAACTCAAAGTAGAGCTGCAGTTTGGAGCGGCAGTGGTGCAGGGGTAGAGCATAAGACCCATGTTCTAAGGCCTTAGTCCTCGATGTGGCTGTCCCAGGTTCAAATTTCAGCCGCACATCTTCCCACTCTCTATCAACCCCATGTCCTGTCAGCATACTATCAAATAAAGGCCACTAATGGCAAATACATTTAAAAGTATATCTGCTGCTTCTTCCCATTGAAAAGAGTCAGACCAAAGCACGTCAACTGGTGGTTTGGTAATCTGATCAGGGTGTCCCATGAACGCCTCCTCTTGGGGGTTTTCAGGGCATGTCCCACTGGGAGGAGACCCCAAGGAAGACCCAGAACTCACTGGAGGAACTATATATCCTATCTCACCTGGGAACACCTTGGGATCCAACAGAAAGAGCTGGAAAATGTCACTGGGGAGAGGGATGTCACGGTTTCTGTTCTGAACCTGTTGCCTCCAATCTTGGATAAGTGGAAGTCAAACAACAATCTTTGTGTATAAAGGGTAGATTCTTTGTCAGGAACCTAAATCACAAACTCGATGAAAAAATAAGAAATACATTTTGAAAACAGATTTATTACCAGAATCACAACTTTAGCACTTCGATTAGAACATGCGTAGTCATTTTTGATTCTGTCACTTAAATGATCTGTTCCTAAACTATTATTGACACAAATACATTTTAATTAATTAAAAAACACAAACATGAACTTTAACTGCTTAAAATGGCATTTTTGTAATATTCCGATTATAGTTCTGGTTTATGTTTTTGTTTTCTCCTCTCGCCTGTCTTTGATTATCTTGCTGTTTTGATTTCTGTCTTGTCTGGATCCTCGTTTTGTTGGTGTAATGTTTTGGTTTACCGTGTTGCTGTTGTTATCACTTTTAGTCTTAGCCTGTTCTTCTGTCTTTAGTTTGTTCTGCTTAGGTTTATTTTTATTTTTAGACTTGTCCTGTTTGCTCCCTTAATTATATTCACCTGGTTTTGGTTAATTAGTCCCTCCCTGCTACTGTGTCTGCCCGCCTATTTAAACCCCTCTTAGTTTTCTGTTTGTTGCCGGGACTTCACTATCACCTCACTCGTTTGCTGGTAAGAGCACTCCTGTATTTTGTTTGGCCTGTTCTTGTTGGTTTGAGCCTGTCCAGTTTGATGCCTGTACCATCATCAGCTTGGATCCTGTCTGTTCGTCTGTCTTATTCCCTCACCTACCTTACAATAAACTCCACAAAAAGGATTACTTCTGCGTCTGGCTGAACTCTGGGTTCATCTCCACACAAAACATGACAATTTTCAAATGTAATGGGTTTTCTTTAGCTAACAAACATTTAGAAAATATGAACAACAGATCACTCTCTCCCTGGAAGGGCAAGTTTTTGGCATTCACACTTATTTTGGATTTTCTAAATACCTGACTGAAGTCTGAGGGAAAGTTTAGAGAATTAATGAAGAATTTAAGAGGGGAGAGGTTCTGAAACGTGCCTTATCATATGAAAAAGTACCTTCAGCTTTAAGTCTGTTTGCTTTATAAGGACCTGCTTGGGCTTTTGCTACAGGTTCCACCAGTTATCTTTCCACAAAAGATCATCAGCACGGGGACACAACTGTTCAGTCGCTTCAGCTAAAAACCACTAATCAGGCCCGAAACCTGGGTGTAGTGATGGACTCAGACCTGAACCTTCAAAAGCATCTAAAGACAATTACAAGATCGGCTTTCTATCACCTGAGGAACATTTCCAGGATTAAAGGACTAATGTCTCAGCAGGATCTGGAAAAACTAATCCATGCGTTTATTTTTAGTAGAATTGATCACTGCAACAGTGTTTTCACAGGTCTGCCTAAAAAGTGGATCAGACAGCTGCAGCTGATCCAGAACGCTGCTGCCCGCGTCCTCACTAAGACTAAGAAAGTAGAGCACATCACCCCAGTTCTAAAGTCATTACACTGGCTCCCTGTATCTCAGAGAATAGACTTTAAAATACTTCTGTTAGTCTATAAATCTCTAAATGGCTTAGCACCTAAATACGTCACAGACTTGTTATCAGCGTATAAACCCTCCAGACCACTCAGGTCTTCTGGCTCCAGCCTTCTCTGCATACCTAGAACACGAACCAAACACGGAGAAGCAGCATTTAGTTCCTATGCTCCACTTATCTGGAACAAACTTCCAGAAAACTGTAAAAGTGCGGAAAGCCTGAGTCCTTTTTCTGTTTCTACATTCTATCCCTACTTGCTTTTATTCCTATATTTTAATCATGTAAAGCACTTTGCATTGTCTCTGTAGTGAATTGTGCTATATAAATAAATTTGCCTTGCCTTGCCTTCTGTCCACCGGAGGAGTTTACTCTTTGGTTGGAAGCCCATTGGATGTCAGATGGTCGTTTCTCTCTTTGCAATTTGAAATCTTCTTGGTCCTGTGTATAGCCTGGTCAGTCCATTGTTGTGTCTTTTCATCACTTTGCTTCACTATCTCTTTTCATTCTCAAAGCGATGGTGTACCAAGTTCAAATGTTGCTAAATATTCTAAACATTTTATCACAATACCTTGTTTTTTTACAAACAGTATCTAGTGCATAGAAGATCATGGTCAATGAAATGTCATTATTTCAACAGCCTTTGTCAGAACAGAAATGAGTTTACATATTCAATTCAATTCAATTTTATTTATATAGCGCCAATTCATGTCATCTCAAGGCACTTTACAAAATTAAGTTCAATCATATTATACAGATTGGGTCAGATTATACAGATTGGTCAAAAATGTTCCTATATAAGGAAACCAGTTGATTGCATCAAAGTCCCGACAAGCAGCATTCACTCCTGGAGAAGCGTAGAGCCACAGGGAGAGTCCTCTGCATTGTACATGGCTTTGCTGCAATCCCTCATACTGAGCAAGCATCAAGCAACAGTGGGAAGAAAAACCACCCATTAACGGGAAGGAAAACCTCCGGCAGAACCGGGCTCAGTATGAACGGTCATCTGCCTCGACCGACTAGGCGTTACAGAAGACAGAGCAGAGACACAACAAGAGAGACAAACAAGCACAAAAGCACACATTGATCCAGTAATCTGTTCTACATTAGATGGTAATAGCGGGTGAGCCGTCTTCTTTGGATGATGTCACATTTAACAGAACGCCAGACCAGGTGTACCTACTATGAAAATAAAAGAGAGAGAACAGAAAGTTAAAGCAGAAATGACAACACGTAATGCATAATTGAAGAACAGTAGAACTCTATAGAGTGAGAAAATTAGATCCTGATGTCCTCCAGTAGCCTAAGCCTATAGCAGTAAAACTATAAAGGTAGCTCAGAGTAACATGAGCCACTCTAGTTATAAGCTTTGTCAAAAAGGAAAGTTTTAAGATTAGTCTTAAAAGTAGACAGGGTGTCTGCTTCACGGACCAAAACTGGAAGTTGGTTCCACAGGAGAGGAGCCTGATAGCTAAAGGATCTGCCTCCCATTCTACTTTTAGAGACTCTAGGAACCACCAGCAGACCTGCAGTCTGAGAGCGAAGTGCTCTGTTAGGAACATACGGGGTAATCAGAGCTCTGATATATGATGGAGCTTGATTATTAAGGGCTTTATACATTAGAAGAAGAATTGTAAATTCTATTCTTGATTTAACAGGAAGCCAATGAAGGGAAGCTAAAATTGGAGAAATATGATCCCTCTTGTTGATTTTCATCAGAACTCTTGCTGCAGCATTTTGGATCAGCTGAAGGCTTTGAACTGCATTTTGTGGACTTCCTGATAGTAAAGAATTACAATAGTCCAGCCTTGAAGTAACAAATGCATGGACTAGTTTTTCAGCATCACTCCTGGACAGAATGTTTCTAATTTTGGCGATATTCCGGAGGTGAAAAAAGGAAACTCTGGAAACCTGTTTAATATGGGATTTAAATGACATGTCTTGGTCAAAAATAACACCAAGGTTTTTTACTTTATTACCAGAGGCCAAGTTAATGCCATCCAGATTAAGTGATTGATTAAGAAGTTTATTTTTTGAGGACTCTGGCCCAAAGATTACAACTTCGGTCTTGTCAGAATTTAGATGCAGGAAATTTAAAGTCATCCAGCTTTTGATGTGTGTATAATGGAGTATGTTAAAGGTCCATTTGTGTCTTTTTCTTAGCATTACAAATGTTAAAGTGAAGCCTCCCACAAATGATGCCTACCACAATGAGTGGCACACCTAGGTACAGTCTGTAAGAAACGTTAAAATAAATTAATCTGCTAGTGCAGTAAAATATTGTGAAAATGAAATTAGAACATGTTTAATCTCAGCATATTTTGTCAACAGGAAAAGATCCAGTATTAAGAAATAATTATTTTTTTTACAAAATCACCATGGACAACCTTTTTGGCACCCCTGCAGCCAATGATTTGTACAACTTCTTTTGCTAACAGGACAGCAATTAGTCTTCTGTAACATTTCCTGTGATTGGGGCATTTTGAGAGAAGGATGTTCATCCCAAGCCCTGGGTCCTTAGTTATGCACTCTTCTCCTCCATTCACACATCAGGTTTTCTAAATGATTTAGGTCTGGGGATAGAGAAGCCCATAGAAGCAGTTTTATTTCTATGAAGGTTCTTTCTGATTTTCTGTGTCATATTAGTCATTTATTTGAGACCATTATCCTGATAAAAGATCCTGTTACGACACATTTTTGGTTTTGTGATAAAGTCCAAGAGTTTTCTTTCTCCAGGTATTTAATAGATAGTATAAGATGCCATGAATCCTATAGGGTTCCCAGGGTCTTTGGAAGAGAAAAAAGCCCACAGCATCACAGATCCTTCATCATAGTTAATAATGGGTATTAGGGGTGTTTCAACATGTTATTTCTTTGTCTCATGGCTAACCAACATGGACTATTTGTTGCCGAAATGCTCAATCTTAGTCTAATCTGATCAAAACACACAGTTCAAGTTCCAGTTTGAGTACCGTTTGGCAAACTCAGCATTTATTTTTGCAGTGGTAATAAAGAAGCAGCCTTTTTCTGGCATCACTCCCAAGTAACCATTTGCCATGTAGATGGCATGTAAAGAGTTTTATTTAGATTTAGCTTTAGAATTTTTTTTTTTATTTCCGTCTTCAAATACTCCTCTTTATTCATGATAATAAGATAAACATTGGTCTTGTGACTAGCTGCTAAAAGAAAAGGGCCCCTGTGTTTAGTCATGCCACTGCATTCAAAATTATATAAAGCTAATTACTAAGTGGTCATACATCTTCACTGGGGGCATTAATAAATGGGGCCAGACTTGTATTATGAACAAATACTCTTGCATAAGTTCTAAGTTCAAAAAGGTAGAAAAGGCTGGCCAGAAAAAGAAAGGGGGAGAGGTCTGAGATCTAAAGGAGAGAAGAGCAGAACAATGACTTTATGTCTTGACAAACACTTAACGGAGGCCTTTAGACTAAAACTTTGGAGCAGACATGTCTGCCTGCATA
This sequence comes from Fundulus diaphanus, assembly GCA_037039145.1. Lineage (NCBI taxonomy): Eukaryota > Metazoa > Chordata > Actinopteri > Cyprinodontiformes > Fundulidae > Fundulus > Fundulus diaphanus. The sequence goes on along the minus strand of CM073122.1, from coordinate 17,557,290 downwards.
CCAATAGAAAGTGCTGTCATTCTCTATCTAAGTCAGAGTCTTTTGATGTTGTGTTCACACAGATAGAGAAAAAAGAGATGAAGGAGGGAATGGAGGTAGAGTGAGTGGGGAGAAAGAAACATGAACTTTAAATAAAAAGCCTAGGGAAAAGGGGCAAAAAGGGAAATTTAGAGTAAAGAGTTGAACCCTTAATTTCTTCAGCAAGGTTTGTCCTTTATTACATGGATTCTTTGCGTTTTATTTCTTCCTTTTGGGCTCTGTGCCTGTCTGTGTCTCCAACAATATATAGGTTACCACAGAAAAAGGGGATCCCCTTTCAATCATGCTGTCCAGTAAATAAACCACAAAAATAAGAGATTTATTTTGTAATATTCTGGTTTCCATCTTGGTTTATGTTTATTATTTGATCTGTTAGTTCACTCCTCTGCCTCAGGTTTTATTTCTGGTCTAGGTCTTGTTTTGGATTCTTTCATAGCTTTTGCACAGTTATAGTTTATTTAGTCATGGTTCCTGTATTTACATTAGTTTCTGATTTTTATTATGTGCTTGTGTTTTTGCTCTGTCTTAGCTTTTGTTTTCTTTCTGGGATTTAGTTTGTATGATTACTTTAGTTAAGTAATTTGTCTAATTCTGTCCTGTTTCCTGCCACTTGTCCTGTTAGCTTCTTAGTTTAGGTTTGGTTTCTGATTTATTTCTTGTTTTGAGCCTCTGCACTGATGTCTGGTCTAATTACTTACTCTGCACACCTGCCTTACTCCACCCCTGCTGCAATCATCTCTGACCGGTTTCACCTGCTTCATCCTCCATATAAACTGTTGAGACCAGACATCAGTGCCAGGTCGTCTGTTTGAGTATGGGTGAGTCTCCTCATGCAAGTTTCTGTTTATTGGTTTGCTTTTGGATTTTTCACCCCTTGTCCCCAGAGATCTGAACCACCCTGTTTCTGTCTGTTCCTGCCTTGCCTGCCCAACTGGACTGTTTGTTTCTCTGCCCTTTTTGGATTTTGTTAATAAATATTCTTTTACCGAACCTCTGCTGGTCTAGTTGAATTCTGGGTCCTCTGCTCTGATTCATGACATATTTAGCAGAAGAAGCTCCATTGGCAAAGATGATCTGGCAAGTTTTTCATGGTCCCTTTGCTCCGCTGTTCAACCCGCAAATGCATCTTCTTTGCATATGAAAATGCATATTACATGAAGTATTGTTAAAACAAACAAATAATTGATCAAACACAAATACCCTTGTGCTAAGTTTGTTTGAATGTGTACGTTTTATTTTATAGTCCTCCAAATTGTTTAAACCATCGTTTGCACGCACAGACAGTACACATACTAACTTCCATAGAGTACAAGCATTGGCAAACACAAACAGACAAATGCACCCCATGCACTTTTAAATGCAGCACACATACACTCTCCTCTGCTTGTTGATAAGTGTGTTAGGAGCCAGGGAGAAATTATTAATTATCAGGCTAATGGGCACCAGGCTGAGTTCTGCTTCATTAGGCTCTAACTGTTTGTGAGAATCCTTGTTTGTGTGCTTGTGTATCAGAGGACTTTGGGACCTCTGAGTAACACACAAACAATAAAAGGGGTGGGTGTTGGGTTAAGAGTTAGTTAACAGCACACACGCATTTATGCAAACACAGACATGCATGAAAAATATGACAGTCAGACTTTACAACAAAAATTTTAATGTAGTAAATGGACAACAAAGCTGTTTGTTTTCATCGCATCATAAAAGCAATTTTGTTAACTATAAGACCACTGCATGAATAATGTGCAATGTTTTTTTTTTTTGTTTTTTTTTATTGCATATTTTGTGTAATGCTCTGACATGTTGATTCTGATGTTTCAAAGACACATGGGGCTTTAAAAAGTTGAAATAGGAACCAAGGGAAAAAAACAGAATTGTGTAGAAAATTTTTACCAACAGCATGTGTTGCTTTGTACATTCTTAAAATTGCGTTTCCACCCTTCATTGAATGGCTTTGCAGTTTGCTCCCATTCTATCGCTTGGAGGGTTGAGCTGGCTACAGTATGATAAGTAAAACCAGCATTGACTTTAATCTGTCTCACTCCCACTAGAAAAGACAGATAAGGGGGGGAGCAAAACAGAGGGAGGGGGAGACATTGAAGGAAGTCAAAGAAAAAAAGGCACATTTGTTTTAATCTTTTGTATTTTGATAGAATCCCAACATAATTTTAACAAATATTTTGGTAAAAAGTCTGAGGGAACTGCAAAGCCTAACTTTAACTTTATATTTTCTTAATTTGAGCTACTTGGCTTACATAAATTGTTTAACACAGAAACATAACATGTTTAAAATAATAATGATAGTTTCTATTCACAGCTCTCTAGAATCTTCTTCTGAAAAAAATGTCTATTTTGAGAATGAAGCTGACTCTGAATGCTCCAGTGTCCATGTGCGCGAACATGTGCATTTCTATATAAATAGCTCTGATAGTAACATAAGCAGGGGCCCAGGCTCAGTGGTTTTTCCCACTGATTAGATGACCAGCTAATGCACAATCATCCCAATCATTCATGCACACGTGGACACATACACACAAACTACAGCTCTGACCTAATGAGTTGGTCAAGACCCCCTAGGAGCAACCAATTGCCTCTTTGCTCCAAACAGGGCCGTTGGTTAAGCTAAAGACAAGAGGGCAATGAAATGGGGGTACAGCAGAAGAGGAAGTGGAGTATTAAAATTATGATGTAAAGACTGGGAAAGTTAAAGAGCAAGCAATAACCAATTGGAATATACTTTGGAAAAAAATGAGTTTTATATGAAGCATAATATTATAGGTGAATGTGAAAAACAGATGCAACTCCACTTAATTTTTTGTGTAAATGCACCTGTATGTGGTTAAGATGTCCCTGAGGGGTGTCTTCTTGCTGTCGATATGTGTATCCCCATGTCTGGGTGTATGTGTGTGCTAGAATTACCTTGAATGCTTTAGCGATTGACTGCCTGGCTAATGGCAGTCTCTGTTTTCCTCTGATGGTCATTGACTAGGCCTTCTCATCAATACCTGTTTTTACAGCTATTCTAGGTGTGTGTGTGTGTGTGTGTGTGTGTGTGTGTGTGTGTGTGTACCTGCACGCTAATAGTACTAGTGATATTATGTGTTTGTGTCTTCTAACTGTGAAAGAAGTTAACTCGGATACATTTTTAGTATGTCAGTATAATTTTACTTTACTGAGTTTTTTCTTTTTACTGAAGGAATGTTAAAGCAATAATAAGATCAGCCCTAGTTTCCATTTTGCAAAAGAGTCGCTACTTTAAGATTTTTAAAAATTACCTCAATCTCCTCTTAGAGTCTTTTTCTTTTCTAATTCTTCTTATAATTTTTGTTCTCTCTCCATTATTCTTCCACCTCCACTATCACCTGAGTTTGGGAAGGACTTTGTCGCACAGACACAGAGCAAGACTATCACCACTCCACCCAGGAGACCACTCATCTCTCACTTCTCCAACCTCCCTTCCTCCTTCTATGCATCCAGCTACCCATCCATCGATTGCCACTATTCTTGGACTTCTGTCATCCCTCTTCTGGTCAGGCTCGGGTTTCCCTTTCCACCTCTCAGCTGTGTGTGAGAGCTAACCTCCATATATCTTTGCCTGTCACATTTGATTAAGTATCAAATCTGCTTCAGAATAGTTTGTTTTTTTATGCAATAGTATAAAACTTTTAAAACCTGTTAAAACAATTAATTGAATTAACTACACCAACAGAGGAAATGGTTATTCTGCGCAGGATTTTTGTAGAATCACATAAATCTTTGAAAAAGAACTGGGCAAAACCGAAAAAGTGGCACATAACAAAGATCCCTGGCCAACCAAACAAACAACAATAAAAATTTAAAGCAAGCATGTTTTTCCTCCATACATCTCTTCTTCAATACTATGTATTATTTTGTAAGTTTGCAATAGAACATCTACAAAAACTTGCAGAAAATAAAATAAGTTTCTCATTAAGGAAGTTTTAAACTGTACACAAAGCACAATTATTATTATTATTGTTATTATTATTATGATTAAACATGTAAGTATTTAAATATTTTTTACAACCAGATTGACCTTTACCTAAAAGCATAACATAAATCCTATTACACACACAGTTGAATATGTCCTTCAAGAATTTAGATGCCTTTGCAGCTATATATATATATATATATATATATATATATATATATATATATATATATATATATATATATATATATATCCCACTTTATAGCAACATTCAAAAATATTTGTGTCACTTACTCACTCCCACTAGAGAAGGCAGATAAGGCAGGGGAAACAAAGGGAGGGGGGACAGATTGAAGGAAGTCAAAGGAAAAAACTTAACTGAGTAACTGAAACAATGTTGAACCTAAAAAGAAGATGGATGGTTTCTAGATTTTGTTTCTATGGAAGATATATTTAAGTCTCCTAAATGACAGAGAAAAAATGAGAAACAGTTTCATTGCTCTACTTTTGGCTGTGCATTTGTGTGTGTCTGAAATTACATTTAAAGTTATTTAGGTGCATGTCCTCTAGATAAAATACAAAAGTGTGACTTTGATGGTAGTCAGCACGGGATTGTGATGTGTTTGACTAAAGCAGAGAAGCAGTGTCAGCTGTGTGGTTATTTTTTTCACGGTCTCAAAAGTGTGGGGAAATGGTATATGGTATTGGTTAACAACAGTTATTGGCCATAACAGCAGTATTAACATCGGCCTGCTTTTTATTTTTTATTTTCAGATCTTATAAAAATTTACCATTTTCTGCAACTTGCAACATCATTAGAACAGAATTTGGTTTTAATTTTTTTTTTTTTTAAATATTGCTGAACCTTACTGTATAATTTAAATCACATTGCAAAATAATGCATTGAGGATTTTAAAACAATCGTCCCTCTGATTTACCCATACCCACAGGATTACATCAAGATATGTTGGATAAAAAAACAAGGTACACCCAGGAGTTCTTTACAGGGCCAACATGCAAGCTGTATCCACCGTAATCTTTTTTTCTTTTTTTTTTATATCCTATACCCATAGAGTTCCTCAAGCTCAGATGTTTTTTTGGTTGTCGGAGGACATCAGACGGGCTGGAGAAAATGTAGATGCATAGAGTCTCTATAAATACATTCACTCTGCAATAGAAAGGACATGCAAACTGTTAAGAAAAAGGTTCCAGCTGAGATTAAGGGAATTTTTTAATGTAAGGTAGTGGTGCTTACAACTCCACTACCATGGTGCTTTAACTTCCGAGAATACATTTTCTTTTACATATAAGTTTTATCTACCAAAAGATTAAAAAAACTGTTAAAAATAAAATTTGCAGTGATTAATGTTTTGAAATATGCTTTACTTCACAATTATAGGACAAATATACTGTCATTTACCAACTGTGATGTAAAACCTAAAAAAAGGACATTAATGTTTTAATATTCTGTGTCATTGGATGAAGTCCTCTGTGCCTGTATTAATGTTCATGTCTTTATTCGAGCACTAGATTGAATGCACTTCCACATACCTCTATGGAAATGAAGTCACACACACACACACACACACACACACGCACACACAGTGGGACAATCAGGTCATTCCAAGGTAAAAGGACTTAGATATAGTGAAATATTCATACTTTAAAGGTGCTGTGTGTGTGCGTACTTGCATGTGAGCTGGTGTGACTGAGTATGTGTTGAGCTCATGACTGCTACAAGCCGTTCTGTTTAATTGAGGTCCTGACGCCTCAAGCAAAAAATGCTCAGGAGAAGGATAGAACCTGCATTGAGGTAGGTCCATGTGTGCCGCACACAAATGTTAAACTAACACAATACTGACCTTAAGAACTATTCTAATCAAATCTGGGTGTCACTACTGACTATAGCTGTGGATCGGAGTTTCTGCTGATTATTAGTGGTGTATCAATTTTGTAGATTATTTGTATTTCACTTTTCTGACCCACACAAACATTTTCTAAAAGGTTCTATGGGTTATGAAAACCAGTTGGAAACGTATGTCCTTCAACTCAGATTTCTGAGGTGTGTGTGTGGTAAATGGTAACTTGACAGAATTTATATAACGCTTTTCTAGTCATACCGATCACTCCAAGCTCTTTACACCAGAACCACATTCACCGGATCGGACTCACAGACACACACATTCATACACCAATACGCAGATCGGCAGGCAACTTGAGGTTAAGTGCCTTGCCCCGGGGGCACATTGACATGTGACAGGAAGAAGCGCTAATTGAACCCACAACCTTCCAATTGCAAGACAACTACTCTAACCATGACCTCCCTTCATGTGTGCATTGTATGTTTCGTTTGTTGATTTTTAAATTTTGTATTCCCAAAAAAGGTTTGTTCCGACTAGCATTTTATTGCTAGCTTATTAGGTTTATATCATCTCGTATTTTCTGTAGTACATTAACAGATCCGCCAACTCTTCTGACTAATGTAATTATTATCTCTTGGCTCGTACAATATATTGGTCTAATTGTGCCTTTACATATTGTCTCATGTCATTCCTTCACAAATCTCACTTTTAATTTTGCTGTGCATTGCGTTACATAGGTCTAAACATAAAAAAAAAATCTGTGCCTTTTGCGGATGATGAAGTCATGTCTTGTTTATGGTGTGTGTGTGTGTTTTTGGTGTGCCCTCATTTTGTACACTGTGTGTATAGTGGGATCAGGGGGTAAAATGGGCTCACTGTGTTCTAATGTCCCAGGACCGGTGCGTTACTTTAGCTTTGAAATCACTATCTTATCTTTTGTTCTATACTTAAGGATCAGACAAGGAATGCCCACCCAGTCTATAAATGTCCACTAGAGCTGTAAGAAATATTAGCTGAAATATTCAGAAAGTAAGTCAGGGTGACCTTTTTTAGGATTCTGAGTTGAGTGAATCATTATCATCATTATCATTCCAGACGTAGCATAGATACAGCATAGCACACTATTAAATAATGTTACGTTCGGTTCAATGCTGCAAAGTTTAAGTAGCACCTGTGTAAATTCTCTTTTAGTGATGGATATTTGGGATGGTATTTATGGTGTCTCAGACTTTTGATACTAATGTCGCAGAAATGTTCTACATTTCCAAAGAAATCAATGGAGCCTGGCCTAGCTAGAGATTAAATAGTGAATGCAACAGTGTCAAATCAAAGGCAATACTAGTGTTTAACTAAAGCTATGCAGATTCCTATACCACAGAAACACAAGGCAGATTTGTAAAAATATGATAAAGGCTTTAGTAGAATATTTTAAAGAGCATCTTAACTCGTGAAATGTACATGGAAGAGGATTGACAAAAGGCTATTCAAATACCACATACAAAACTAAAATAATACATTTAAACATTATTTTAAACATCTTTAATGTCCAACTTACACAATAAATTACATTTATACACTAGATGCAAATAGTAGTTAGGAGATGCAGGACATGGCCATCTTTAAAATCAAAGCTCCTAAGCATTAGAGCTAAACTTATGAAATGATAGTCACCTCATCTTATTTCTCTACTTATTTATCTTTGTCTCATCTGCTTTTGTATCTTTTGGGAAGGGCTAAGTCAACAAGAAGAGACGTAGAAGAGAGGAATCATAGAGGTACACTTTGTAAAATGAGAAAAGGGGAAGGTGTAGGGATATCCAGGTCTTATATCAGGTATCTGACCAACGTCTCAATCAAGGAATTTTTGATTGATATCGGAGCCACTGATTACACCTCAGCCATGTCGTAATGTCTGCAATTTGAGCATCTTGGGAGACAGTCATGGCAAAGCTGAATTCAAGCCTATCATGTTGAATAAGCATCCAATGAAACACTTCATCTTAAGATGAGGATTCACGTTAATTTTCAGCAAAAACATACATGCTTCATATAGAAGAGTGCTTTTTGAAGGAAAGAAATAAGGTAAAATTATTACATTAGGTGATGGAACTAGTTACTCTGTCCTGATCCATCAGGTACCCTTCCGGAGCCGGCCCATGGCAGAAGCGAACTAAGCAGCTGCTTAGGACCTCCAACCCAGTAAGGGCTTCCCATTAATCCTTCAATTTGATCACAGACCATGGATCTAAAATTTGTATCTTTGTTTTATTGAGAATGAGAACACTATTAAATTTGATTTGAAGGTTTCAGCGCAGATAAAAGTTGTTTGTTTGGTATTTACATTTAATATTTAAAAAATTACTTTGTAAAAGTGTAATCTTCATTGTTTGATTGTTTTTACCATAGTTACAATCTCATGTTATGAGTTTAATCTTTCCTTTGTGACACAGCTTGGTTTGTTCACAAATATCTTAGTAAAGATTTATCAATTGTACCTGATTTGTTTTAATTTCAGCCAATGAGACGGGACCCCCTCTTCCAGATTCCACCAAATCGATGTTGAAACTCTGTTTGAGGGGCCTAAATCTAATTCTGCCAATGGCCCCATACAACTTTGGCCCGACCTCATACTCTGCCCTGCAAGTTTCAGATATTCAGCTTTTGCACATCTTGTTGATGAGCTGCAAATTCATTCATTTTAATTAAATTTGTTGGTCAGGGATGTATCTAAAACATTTAGGCAATGAGCCTAAAAACTCAGGTGTAGAAAACTTGACATATATTTCTGTGTGGTTGAAAAATGTCAGTGTTGACACTTTGAACTTACAGTAAGTCTTGAACTCCTGATTGTAGAAACCTGAATGCATTCCTCAGCTCTAAAAGAAAATGATGCCACCTAAACGCTATGAATGACATTTTTGACAATGAGCCTCTTGCACCCTTACTCAAATTTAAAAGAAAGGCAGTTTGATCCAGTGGTTCTTAAACATTTCATACCAAGCCCAGCTTCAGAGGAACAAACTCTCCCAACCAAGTTACTTTTAAATGCATTTTGGGATCTGTCTAAATTGTGTTCAAATTAGTGTGGTTGAAATGACTTGGTCTTATTATTGATGAAGCACTTTGGGGTTTTTTTATTTGTAAAATGTGCTATATATAGAAGAAAAAAACCTTCCTTAATTACCCCACTGACAGAAAAGTGCCTGCTTATATGCTAATTTAGCTCAGTTGCACCACAGTATTCTACTATGAGATATCAAACTTTCCTTACAGAGCACTTTTCATACAGTCAGGTGTGACAAAAATTGCTTTACATATGTTAAAAACAAAAGGACAGAAATTAAACCAGTAGAGAAGAACACATTAACATGACTGAATGATGTAAAGAAATAGAAACAAACTATTAAATTGACTGTAAGATGATAAAGAGAAAATCAATCAAAGAGGATGAGGAATGGTTTGACAAGCAATCAAGAATATATATATAACATATATATATATATATATATATATATATATATATATATATATATATATATATATATATATATATATATTGTATGTATATTTCAGTAAAGAAACACTGGAAAAATGACTATAGACTTCAGCTAAATCCCAGACTGAATATATTTATCTTAATCTCTCAACTGTTCTCAGGTCTTCAGGAAGGCTGTCCCACAGCTGAGGGCTGTATATAGGAGAAAGATACCTCACCATGTGTTCTGGTTCTCATTCTATGTACCAACAGAAGACCTTTTCCTGATGATCTAAGGGGCCTAGAAGGGCCGAATAACAGAAGCAATTCTAATAGTGCCATTAACAGTTATAGTAAGAGCACCTTAAAATAAATTTTTGAATGGACAGGTAGCCATGCAGTGACTAAGATCGGGAAGTTTGCTTCCTGGTTCTTGACAGCATTCTTGGAGATGAAATCTAAAGTAGCTGCACAAGAGCTGTTGTTCTTTTAGAAAGACCAGAAATTAACACATTACTATCTTACATGTTAGTACTACCAGTCTCTTCACTGGATTTGTAGTAAAACAGTTGTATTCTAGCAATGTTTTTCAGTTGCTAAAATGCATTTTTGTACCATTATTAATGTGTTTTTTGAGAACTACTGTAAGTTTACATCTGCTTGAAGTCTCCATGGAGACTCCTAGCAGACCCTAGTGGGCAGGAACAACTGACACACAGGCTTTTAGGCTGAGTGGACACCAGAGCACTTCTGAAGGAATAAATTAAATGTTACATTGAAAGCCTGATTTTTCTAACCACAGTTTAGTCATAGCCATTGTGTGTTCCGAACTGGCAGACAGTCATGACAGACTTGGATTGGTATCACCGGCAGTAAGTGCCCTCTGGGACATTCCTGGTCATGTGTTTCTAGTTAGAGATCAAACCTTTAATCAGTAGACTGCCACTCTATCACTGAGCAAGAATCAGCACATCTGAAAGAGTCACTGGACAAGACACTACCCTCCCCATTGTCCAAAAAGTATGTTTGTCAGAGTGTAAAGTGTGCAGCTGGCAGGTCGCTTTGGATAAAAGCATCTGTCTACAGTGGTATGTATTGTTTCAGAATATCAAAATAAATTATTCTGTGTGGTAAAACTTTCCAAAATCCGTACTTTAAATGTTCTTACATAATCACAAGGTTCCTTTTGTCATAGTAACCCAAAATTTCCCGCTTAAACTCTGAGACATAATTTTCTGTCAAACAATACTTCTGCTTCCTCTCCATGTTACATCTTCATCCTTTCCTTCAACTGTCATCTCTGAGTCACCTAAGATACCTTCCACTCTCATCATTCTCTTTTGTTTCCTAAGACTAACACCTTTTGTATGAAAATGTTACTCATTCAGTAACTGTTTTGGCAGAGGGGCAAGGAAATGTGTTGCTAATTAAGAGGTATTGTGGTGCTCCAGTCTCAGCAGCAACACCAAGATTGGAGAGAGAAGAGCTACATTCCCCTCCCTCCCTACGTTCCAACCACCTTCTAATCCTCTAAAAGCACTTAGGAGATTGGCGCTGTCCGTCTGCCTCTGCCTGCTCATCTACCCTGTTGGTCACCACAGTAGCTGATTGGAGGAGTTGCAGCTCCTAATTGGATCATGAGAGTGTGATGCAGGCGACAGCAACCACATTATGGGAAGCTGACTTTGTGCAGAGTAACCCTGCCAGGATGACCCTTTCCCTGAGTATGCAGGTGTGTGTGTTTATACTGGATGACCCCAATGTGACTAAGAGCCTCCGTTTATCAAGGCATGTTGGCTCAGGCTGAGGGAGAGGATAGATTGATGAACAGAGCATAGAAAATTGAGAAGAGTAAAAAGATGAGAAAAAAATAAAAGTTTATTAAAAAAAGAGATGAGAAAAGGAACTTGTGTTTAATATTCCCATTTTTCCCAAAACTCTTAACTTCCTTTGTAACCATAGGGGGTAGGGTAGGATTGATGACATGATGCAGTGAATTAATCCTCCTGAATCCTGTGTGTGTGTATGCGTGTGTGTGTGTGGGGGGGGGGCATCTTTCACTTTGGTGCAAAGTGACTGTGTTGTCCGTTACGGTGTAAACTGATAGCGTCACTGCTCTTTGCCGCATTATGTGGCGTGTGGATCTGTACATTCAGTTTCCTTACTGCAATCTATATCACACCATCATGAACACCTGATCCCACAGAAATAACAGGTACACCAGCAAGGGCTATTTCTAATCGTTTTCACTTGAAACCTTGATGTCACTCCAGATAAATGCACATTATTCTGTTTGTAAGACACTGGAGAAACTGGGGATTTACACAAGATTTAGTTTGCTTATAAAACTTTAATTTGTCCAAATAAATTCAGAAAAAGTATCTCGAGTGAAAATATTATTGCTGGCAAAAGAGAAATGTGTCTTTGTGTTATTTGTTGATCATTTATTATTTTTTATGATATCTAATTGGGCTGCCAACAGACTTTAAGGGAAGAAAGATGTTATAAGGGTAGTTTATTTATTTAACTATTTTGAGCTAAATAATTGCAGATGACAGAGACTACGTTTTCAAATGATGCAGAGAATAAAAGGGTTTGCGCATTGTCTTCCTCACCCAATTGATGAGAATTTACTGGTCGTTGAGTGTGATAGCTTTGACTCCATCCAGCTCATTGTAGGTCATAAATAGCACCTTGGAAAAGTATTAAACTGAACTCTTTCACATCTTAGCACGTAACAATTAAATACTTTTATGTGTTTCATTGTGATTTCATGTGAGGATACCAAAGCAACATAGTGTCATATTAGCTGAGGTGATAGCTGGACCAAAGTGCAGACAGGAACTAGGGAGCCGCATGGTGAGATTGAATATTTAATGAAAAAGGTAGACTTACAAGAATCACCGGAGGACAAGGCACAGAGAACAGACAATGAACTGGGGACCATAGAGAAGATTGCATAATGTAGGATCTGACAAATGGAGAGTGTGACCAGGTGCCTTATAAGCAGGAGAGGAGATGTGAGCAAAGCATGAAGAACAGGTGAAGGTAATCAGATGATTAGTATGCAAAACAGCTGAGAACAACGAAGACAGAAGGAACTGGAGGAGAATGAAAGCAGAGGCAGACAGTGAGGAAACACAGGAAGAAGATATAACTTAATAAACAAGAAAGGATAAAGAACTACCTTCCACCTGAGCTGACAAACCAGGTAAGGAGAGCATTAATCAGTGGAGTAGCCAAGAAGCCTGTGGCAAATCAGACAGAGCTGCAGAGATCCACAGCTCAGGTGGGAGCATTTGTTGACAGGACAGAAAGCATTTCTGTACTCTACAGGTCTTGCATTTATGAGGGAAGGAGAAGAAGCCATTGTTAAAAAAAGCATAAAAAAATCCCATTTGCAGTTGCAGGAGAAACGGAAAACATCTAGAAAATGTTGTAGTATTGCCTCTAAAATTTTACTTTTTTCCTATACCCAAAACACTGTGATGGAAAACCAAGACTGCACATCACCTTGGACAGACTATCCCTTTGGTAAAATATGGTGTTTGCAGCCTCATGGAGTAGAGATGCTTTTCTTTAGCAAACTCAGGGTAGCTGTATACAAATGCCCATCACAATTTTCATATTTTTATTTTTTTTAAATGTTGAAAACCATATATCTTTTTACTCCTGCTTCACACCCCTCTACATTTTGTTGATCATATATATATATATATATATACACTCCTGATCAAAATCTTAAGACCAGTCAAAAATTTGCAAGAATTTGCATTTTGCACTATTGGATCTTAAGAAGGTTCTAAGTAGAGCTTCACAATGTTAAAAGGACAAATCAGTGCAAGAGACAAGAACATTTGAGCAGGGAATTGTCTGAAAACTGCATTTATACTCAAACATGATTTTTTCAGCTGATCAAAAGTTTAAGACCATAGCTCAAAAAAACCCGAAACCCCCCCAAAACAGAAATCAAAATGTCAAAAAAAAGGACTCAGTAATGAGTAGCTCCACCATTCTTGTTGATGACTTCAAACAATCGTTTAGGCATGCTCGATGCCAGTGTTTCCAGGAGGCTAGTGGGAACGTTGCTCCAAGTGTTGAAGATGGCTTCACGAAGGGCATCCATTGTCTGGAACTGATGTCCATTTTTGTAAACTTCCCTTGCCATCCATCCCCAAATGTTCTCAATTGGGTTTAGATCCGGGGAACATGCAGGATGGTCCAAAAGAGTGATGTTATTCTCTTGGAAGAACTCCTTTGTCAGGCGGGCATTGTGAACTGCAGCATTGTCCTGTTGAAAAACCCAATCATTACCACACAGACGAGGGCCCTCAGTCATGAGGGATGCCCGCTGCAACATCTCCACATAGCCAGCTGCTGTTTGACGCCCCTGCACAACCTGAAGCTCCATTGTTCCATTGAAGGAAAACGCACCCCAAATCATGATGGCGCCCCCACCACTGTGCCGTGTAGAAAACATCTCAGGTGGGATCTCCCTGTTATGCCAGTAACGTTGGAAGCCATCAGGACCATCAAGGTTAAATTTTTTCTCATCAGAGAAGACAACTTTCTTCCACCTTTCAATGTCCCGTGTTTGGTGCATCCTTGCAAAGTCCAAACGGGCAATTCTGTGGCGTTGAAGAAGACGTGGCCTTTGAAGACGTTTTTTGTTTCTGAAGCCCTTCTCTCGCAGATGCCGTCTGATGGTTATTGGGCTGCAGTCAGCACCAGTAATGGCCTTAATTTGGGTAGAGGATCGTCCCGTGTCTTGACGGACAGCCAATCGGATCCTGCGGCTCAGAGCTGGTGAAATTTTTTGGGGTCTACCACTTGACTTTTTTGTTCCATAACCCTCAGGATCATTTAAAAAATGCAAAATGACTGTCTTACTGCGTCCAACCTCAGCAGCGATGGCACGTTGTGAGAGGCCTTGCTTATGCAGCTCAACAATCCTACCACGTTCAAAGTCAGTGAGCTTTTTTGCTTTTGCCATCAGGAGGTCTTGACAGTGTAAAGACTTCACAGAAAATGACATGGAATCCAGATGTTTGCACAGCTTTTGGCTTTTAAAGACTATGGTCTTAAACTTTTGATCAGCTGAAAAAATCATGTTTGAGTGTAAATGCAGTTTTCAGACAATTCCCTGCTCAAATGTTCTTGTCTCTTGCACTGATTTGTCCTTTTAACATTGTGAAGCTCTACTTAGAACCTTCTTAAGATCCAATAGTGCAAAATGCTAATTCTTGCAAATTTTTGACTGGTCTTAAGATTTTGATCAGGAGTGTATATATATATATATATATATATATATATATATATATATATATATATATATATATATATATATATATATATATATATATATATTAGGGCTGTCAAACGATTAAAAATTTTAATCGCGATTAATCGCATAATGTCGATAGTTAACTCGAGATTAATTGCAAATTAATCGCATATTTTATTCTTTAATTTCTGAAAGTGTAATAGCCTGTTTGGGCATTTTAATATGCAATTTTGCAATAAATGACACTAATAAAATACATGCTTGTACAAAAAATATTTTTATTTTGTTATTTTTCAAGCACTTTTCAGAATTGGAATGAAAACATCCTGGTGCCAAATGTTAAACTCTGGACTATAATGGTTAAATGACTAATCATGATGCCCTGATGTTTACACAATGTGTAAACAAATGTGTAAATAAATACCTGTTTTCATGCCAATATATTTTTTTTGCCTCTTGAACAAAGATAGACATGGTATTATGCATAAACATATAAATTAATAAAAATTTTACATTTCAATAAAGTCATAAGTTTTGTTCATTTCTTCACTCTCTCTCTCACACACATCTAATTCTGAGCTTTCACACCAACAACAATAATTTCTTTGAATATTTTTGCTTGCTGTTTCTATCCATATTCATAGAGTTTAAGCCTGGAAAAAGGTTTTAAATTTCCAGGTCATTCCAGTTTTACACTTTGCTTGCAACTGGGCCAGGAGCTTAATACCCTTGAAAGAAACTGTTTAGAAACTGATTAGTAACTCCAGGTACTTCGTTTGGCAACGTGATTCATCCTTGGTTTGTCAAATACAGAGACAACAAATTAATAAGCATTAAAGTACGGTTTATGGGTTGGGGTTTCTGTTATCAACGTGTAAAAACTCATCTTCAGAACCAATCTCTGCTTAAAATGGTGATCTGCACCGCCTAATCTACTTTCAGCAGTTAGCACCGGTTATTGCACCGTAAACTGCAGAAAATACGAGCAGAGTTGCTCTGTCTGCCTTTACTACCGACGGCTCCTATGGCGGAGGGATATTTCAGCTGGATACACTCAAATGTAGTGCAGACAGGTCTCATAATAACCCCTATTTCGTCACTTATTTTAGAGCCCAAATAAGCGATTTCACTTTCAGAAACCTGCCCAAAAAAACCGCGACCCGTGACTCATGAAATTTAGAAGCGCTTTTAGAAAAAAGAAGCCCAAAGTCGCATGAAATAAACAGTCTTTGGCAACAGCGCGGGTCTGTTTTGCTAGTTTTCTAGCACTCTTGAAACTAGGGAAAGCGCCGAGGGTAAAAGGAACACAGTCCGGAGAGCGCGGCGGGGGGGAAAACATTAGGGAACGGTGTTTGTGTTTTGACGCGCGATTAACGGCGACAAAAAAATTGTCGGCGTTAAAATGGGTTTACGTTAAAGCTGTTAATAACGCGTTTAACTGACAGCACTAATAAATATATAAATACAGGGAACACTTAAGCAACACAATGTAACTCCAAGTAAATCACAATTCTGTGAAATTGAACTTAAGAAGCAACACCGATTGACAAACAATTACACATGCTGTTGTGCAAATGGAATAAACAGGTGGAAACTAGAGGCAATTAGCAAGACCCCCCAATAAAGGAGCGGTTCTGCAGGTGGTGACCACAGACCACTTCTAAGTTCCTCTGCTTTCTGGCTGATGTTTTGGTCACTTTTGAATGCACTTTTGACGTGACAGAGCCTGGAGACGCAGAGGAGAACGTTCTGCTGCCTGCAACATTCACTAGCATGACCGGTTTTGGCTGTGGGTCAGTAATGGTGTAGGGTGGCATTTCTTTGGGGGGGCTGCACAGCCCTCTATGTGCTCGCCAGAGGTAGTCTGACTGCCATTAGGTACATAGATGAGATCCTCAGACCCATTGTGAGAGCATATGCTGGTGCGGTTGGCCCTGGGTTCCTCCTAATGCAAGACAATGCTAGACCTCATGTGGCTGGAGTGTGTCAGCAGTTCCTGTAAGATGAAGGCATTGATGCTATGGACTGGCCCGCCCGTTCCCCAGACCTGAATCCAACTGAGCACATCTGGGACATCATGTCTCGCTCCATCCACTAACGCCACGTTGCACCACAGACTGTTTAGGTTTTGGCGGATGCGTTAGTCCAGGTCTGGGAGAAGATCCCTAAGGAGACCATCCACCACCTCATCAGGAGCATGCCCAGGCGTTGTAGGGAGGTCAAACAGGGACACAGACGCCACTCACACTACTGAGCCTCATTTTGACTTGTTTTAAGGACATTACAAAGTTGGATCCGCCTGTAGTGTGTTTTTCCATGTTAATTTTGAGTTTTGGCTCTAAAACCAGACCTTCTTGGGTTAATAAATTGAATAATTTTCATTGATAATTTTTGTGTGATTATGTGGTCAGCACATTCAACTATGTAAAGAACAAAGTATTTAATAAGAATATTTCATTCATTCAGATCTAGGATGCATTATTTTAGTGTTCCCTTTATTTTTTGAGCAGTGTATATATACAATTCAAATGCATTGATGTTTTGTTTGTAATATGACAAAATGTGTATACCTGAAAAGGTGGGGATACTTTTACAACCTGTGTCTAGACCCTGAAAACAGTGTATGTGTGGCAGCGTTTGAATCCATTGACCAAGCAATGAGCATGTGCATGCTTGTAGACATGTGGTTTGAAATGTTTTATGTGCTTGTCCATGTGTGTGTGTGTGTGTGTGTGTGTGTGTGTGTGTGTGCATGCAGTGTGTCAAGTGCGACAGTACAGCAGGGGCGTCTGATCCCTCCACCTTTTAAGAACATCAGAGGGTGTGAAAAGCACTGATTGCCCTAACCGCTCTCATTGGGACTCAAACCCCCGGCTTAGTTGTGCTTGAGCGAGTTTGAAGAGACAAGACAGAGAGAGCAAGATGTGTGCACTCGTGAGTGAGAGAGTGAGGATGAGGTAGAGAGGGAACCGACAGAGACAGCGGGACAGAAGAGAGGGTTGGAAGGAATTAGTCATGAGATGTAGTGGAGGCACAGACAGGAAATCAAAGTTAGCAAGGGAAACATGGAGTAAACTAACAAACTGGAGTAAGATGAGTATGACATGCAAAGAAAAGGCAGTGGAAGGCTGATAGAGGACAAGGAAAAGATGGGATGGAATTAGTGAACTAAGTGAAGGAAAGTTTCAGAGGAATATTTAAAAACAAAATTACATTGCATTTATTTATTAATTTAGTTGATTATTTATCTTTAAGCTTTATCTTTGGATAAAGGTCAAAGACCTATGTAAAAATGTTTTCTTTTCGAAGAAACCAAGGCAAGTTTATTTGTGTAGTACATTTCAGTAACAGGACAATTCAATGTGCTCTACATGAACATAAAAGAAAACATACGGAGGAAAGCACACTGCAGTGGAATAGTAGCAGCAGGTAAAGATAAGTCGGACTACAAACGTTATCTAATGAGTTTTCAGTTAACTACAACAGTTTGAATTGAATATGAACATTTTAAGGCAACTCTAAACAAATAAGCTGAACTCAGACTTTCAGCACCTTTACAGTCTTCTGGTAGTTTGTTCCAGATAATTGGAGCATAAGAACTAAACGTAGCTTCTCCGTAAAAGCACACAAAAGTACATATGCTGGTTTTAAAATCACAGTTAAGTATGATTTTAGTATGCTTCAACCAACATTAAATAAAAATGTAAGTTTGTTGTTGTTTTTGGTTACTTCAGTAAGCAAAGTCCCTTTTTCATTTTTTTTCAATCCCTGAAATTAATTAAAAGAGTTTAGAACCGAGTGGATATTTGTATATTTTTTCAAATTGATAAAGTAGTATAAGAAGCAACAAGGAAGAAGTTGTATCTTGAGGGTGGCAGGTGGGACTTTACAGACTGTAGAAGTGTGGCCTTCTAAAACTGTAGCATTACTGTAATGCTTGTTTTTGTCTGTTCTTTCCACTTTTACCAGCACAAGCTAATTTTTCCCATGACTTCCTTATGCTGAGCTGACCTGCTGAGCATCCCTTATAACTATCTACTAACACAATCGGTGTCACAATCCCTAGGTATTTTTAGGTCCCTGGCATCATTCATTCTATCCGTTCTTTTCACTTTTTTAGTGTTGTTTATTGGTCTGCTGCGTCAGTTCTTTCTTTCTTGTTTCCTGTCTTTATTTAGTATGCTGCTTGATATTGATTTAGTTAGTTTATGCTTGTTTCTGTTAGATCTTTGGTTTCCTACCTGTCTTCAGTTCAGTTTGTAAATGTATTTTTTGTCATCGTCTGTTTATTAATTTTGATGTTTCTGTAGCATATACGTTAATATATGTATTGATAGCAGATGGTTATAGCTATAATAAAGTTTGTATTACCAAACCCTTGAATAAATAAATAAATAAAAAAAAAAAAAAAACAGTATTTACAATATGCAAGTTTGCTTGATTTATGATAAAGAGCACTTCGGAATTTCAGCTGATTTTGCAGATTATCATACAAATCCAATACAGTTTTTAACCTGGGTTCC
Source organism: Fundulus diaphanus (assembly GCA_037039145.1). Taxonomy (NCBI): domain Eukaryota; kingdom Metazoa; phylum Chordata; class Actinopteri; order Cyprinodontiformes; family Fundulidae; genus Fundulus; species Fundulus diaphanus. Next base: position 17,538,161 of record CM073122.1, on the reverse strand, counting down.
ATTTATATGAATGTTAGGTTCTGTTTTACTCCCTGTCCCGTGCCATCTCATTGTGCTCTCTCCCCTTGAGCTCATTACCATTATGACCTTCACCTGTGCTAATCACTTTCACCTGCCATTCCCTCTGTTTCCGCCCCCGTGTAACCTGTCTGTTTCCTCTCCTTCCTTGTATGATCCTCTGTTATGCTTCCCCTTTGTCCGTTCTGCTTCTTTTTTTAGTTCCTGCTCCTTGCCTTCATCAACCCTGCCTGTAAGTTTTATTTTGGTTAATAAAGTATTATTCACGTCATTATGCCACTCTGTAGCTCTTGTCTGCATTTCGGTCCTGCTACAACCACAGCAAACCTGACAATCGCCCTGTTTACAGCTTTCAAACGTTTGAATTTAAATCATGAAACACTTAATATTACAAATGACGGTTAACTTATATGTAGTTTCTTGTTTATTGCCCGACTACTGATCTGGTTGTATTTTAGCTCAGTGGTCTGAAAAACAGCATTGCCAACTATTTCAAATGAAAGGGCGCTCCATTTAGCCTGAAAAAGGACTACCGTATTTTTCGGACTATAAGTCACACTGGAATATAAGTCGCATCAGTCAAACAATGTGTCATAAAGAGGGAAAAAAAACATATATACGTCGCACCGGACTATACACATTTATTTAGAATTTGTTTTCCCTCAATCCAAGACTAAAAACTGACACTCAATCTGGTAAACCAATTTATTAAATTACACAGCTGCATCCACAACCAGCTGAATACTATGGAACATACCTGGGAGGATAAATGTGGTAAATTAGCAACTCCATCCATCAAGGTTTTATCCAGCGCATTTCAGCGTAACGTACCATTATGCTGAAAGTCGTCAAAATTCACCCAAATTATACCGTGAGCTTAATGGTGCTACGAGCTAAGCTAACAGTACGATATGGATGTTTCAGAGCAACATAAAGCTCATGTGCATCAGCGAAGTTTTAAACTGGACGGACAACAGACCTGAAGCTAGAGCTAGCTGGTATTAGCTTCACAGACAGCACAATAACAGGGTTCTGTTGTGATCTGGGTCCTTTGAGCTGCACCACACAACGCTCCCCTGTGGGAATGCATACTGAAACAGCGAAACAACATACAAACATGTGTTCAGTCTTTGTTGTCTAAGGTAACGTTTTAATACATTTTTAAGTTAAGGTGACCAGATTTTGTTAATGAAAACTGGGGATGTCATTAATGTTGTTGAGAATCTCTGTCTGGGGGTTGGTTTGTTTTGCATGATCTGCAACGCCGACGGGGCGGGGAAGGCACGTTCAGCTCAGCTGTTCTACTACGTTGGGACAGTGGCAAGACCGGGTAAATACCTCTCTTTTTTTCTCCATCATGATACACTGAAATCTGGAACATTTCCGGGGACAATTTTTGCTGGGGATAGGTCATCAAAAACAGGGACTGTCCCCGGAAATCGGGGACGTCTGGTCACCCTATTTTAAGTGGTACAGGATAGCCCTGTTGTGGCTATAGATGGTAACGTTTACTCCTTGGTTCATGCTGGTCAAGCTGAATTACCATTTCAATTTGATATATAAGTCGCACCCGAATATAAGTCGCAGGATCTGCCAAACTTGCATGTAGCTCGCACTTCTGTCACCAGTTAACATTTATTTAGATACCCTTAAATCAAGCCCTAACTCTAAATGCATTCAAATTACATTTTACATCCAAAAGCTAAAACCCTTGAGCACAAATTTAACTTTGACACTATAGCTGTCTATATTTTTGTATTACATGTTGCCCAAAAATTATTATGTTTAATGTACTTATTAGGGCCTTACTCTGTTTTTTTTCTGTTTATCTATAAAGGTAAAAAAAAAAGACAAAAAAAAGTCCTAAAGCGTCTAAAGTTATACAGTCGTATGTCATCTCTCATGGGGGTTTTGTTCCAGAACCCCCCATAATAGATAAAAATTCACAAAGTAGTTATATCATCCTCTGGGCCTTGGGTTCATTGGCAGAATGGGTAGAAAGTTTAGTCAACATTGTAGGGCTTAAAATAAATCCAACCTTTTACTAAATTTCACAAGAACACAACACCGCAAGATATCAATGTGAAATGGACAAGGCAAGATGCTGAACACATGCTATACACACAAGACGGGGACTGATACTACAGTCACCAAGCGCCAATCAGCTGTACAGAATGCAGTGCTCTGGTTGAGACATAATACTAGACTTACAGCAGGCCTACTTTACTGTACAATTAAAAAACTCCATTAAACAGTGAGACTGTGAAAAGTGAACAGCAATAGGAAGGAACCCCTGTATCTCCCATTAAAACAATTCAACCCTGTGGCCGTGACACCATTTTGACTCAATAGTTGTTTTTGTTTATTAGCTTACATTAAATTATTTTTTTATTTCTTTATTCAGTCTATTTTATTCTGCTATGTTTTCATTCCTAATAAAACTTTTTTTTTTAAGTTACACGCTGTACATAGTTTTATGTCGATGGCAGTTGGCATTTCTCTCCATAACCGCAGCTCACTGCCAGGTGACGCCCATGTTGTGAAAACCGCTTCCTGCCTTCCTCAGAAAGTTGCTGTTAGTTTACCAAAATATGCCTTTTAAAAAAAGTCTATAAGGGGGTCTCAAAAAGGCACTAAATCTAGTGACAAAAGAAATAATTCTATTCTAATTGACAGTTCTGGTTAGAGTGGGGTGGCCAATCAGATTCCAGGGGCAGGGGATCTCACCCCTGTGCCCCTGATAAACAGGCCTAGACTATGCTTGGATAGATTGAACAACAAAACAACCACTTGAAAACGGTCAGTGTTGATGTTTAGTAAGTTTGTGAATAAGATCGTTCCCACATTTGAGAATAAAACATGTTTAAATCACTTTAGAGTTGTTTTGATATTTAGACAATCTTTTATACCAGCTGTTCCTGAATGCAGCATGCGCAGCTGGTGGGAAATTCCCGACTCATGGTTCCTCTGACTTGCATCTCCGATAAACGGAGTTTGGGCTCATTGGCTGCTACAGATAGCGGGTTTGGACGTCAGCCATTTTTTCTCTAGTCGTCTTTCTGTGACATACGTCTTGAAGTTGCTTCAGGTGAGTTATTAGGTTCCGTTACAGCTACTGTACGCAGCCTATAGCCTACTTGTTGAAAATGCGTATGTCCTCTCTGTTTAGTTTTGGTGTTACTTTAAAACGTTAAGTTAGAGCGCTGTTTCCCATTTGTTTTGCATAACACATAAACATCCTGCATGTGTTCAGGTACTAGGTACTGAACTGACTGTACAGGTAATTTTTGGTACCACTGTACCTAACATTACACCCCTAGATATAAGGTCCATTCACTAAAACTCTTAATTAGAGTAGACGATAATTTATCAAAGTTATTACAGTAAGAGGGGAGAGAGTCATTTTTAATATTTAGTTAATTTGTTTAATATTATTTAACAAGCCAACAGCAACCTTCAGTCTGAACAGGTGCTTTAAAAGTATACATTGTCTGCAGCACAAACGCACAACAAAAATATATAGAGCAAAATAAATGAAAGGAATATAATTGTTGTCTAAATCAGGTCTTTATAGTCAATAGCTTGACTGCATTTTTGTTTTTTAAATGATCTTTCCACTAAGAAATAAGCAAGCTGGTTTAACCTTCATATGTTTTCATCAGTGTTTGCAAACTTTACAACTCACCAGTTGTAAGTTTTGCTGGATCAGCAGAAAGTTTAACCAGCGCATACACATTTCTCCATTGTTATTTTATTTTAACTGCTTTCAACTGTTTTAAGCACCTTCTTTCAGTATTAAAACGTGTTCTACATTTAGGTCCTCCAGCTATAAAATAGTAAAAAATGTACCACCAATCCAAAGTTTTCGCTATTCAGTCATACGCAAGCCTTTTAATTGTTAAAAGCACTCTGTAAATCAGCTGTTTTAAAAATGTCCTGTCCTGAAAGATTCTAAGTCATGAGTGTTAAACTAACTGGACCCAGTCAACACCCTATTGTTTGGGGCTTGCTCAACTGAGTCTCAACCAGCAACATTTTGGGTGAGACCTGAGGGTGCTGCTGTAACACAGGACAATAAAAATAACATCCAGTACAAATGGCTTACTTTATGAAATGGTATAACAATTCATTAATAGTATATATGGTCCAGCTTCAACTTGCCCATTTATATATGAGAATAGGATGAAGCTGTAACTTTAGTTCTAGTTTATTTTTTAGGGTGTCAGTGTTAAACAGCTAGTGAAAACATTGGCTTTAAAGCATTTGTGAAATAAAATTTGGTATATGAAAAGTTTTTTTTTAATCAACAGATGTGCATCTTTTCAAGATAAGTAAAAGTCTGATCTCTTGTTCATTGATGCTGCTTAAGGTCATTCAAGTTTGGGTGATATTCTATCAGCACACCACCTCTTTATAACAGTTTAATCTTTAATGGCAATTTGGATATATATCAGGAAGGTAAGTAGTAAAATATGGACAGTTTATAGTTGTCACTATAAACTATCCATATTTTTATATAAATATGACACCAAGGACTGTAATATAAATAAAAAGTAACAGTTTTTTAAACTTTGTTAAAAGGTGCAGTTTGCCGTGGCCAAAGGTCTGACTGGATTGTTTTGAACAGATGAGCAGTGCCATTCCCAAAAGGCTGAATGATACAGACGACAGCAGCATTAGGAGAAATAGAGGGAGAGCTTCTTACATTATCACTGAGGTCATCTGCCACTCTACCCTCTGATATTTAAAGAGGTTAAAAATCTGGTCAACTGTTTAAGAGCCAGGAGGAAAGGCATACTGCTCCTCTGGTCGAACGACTGCTCCGAGCCTCTCTTCCAACCCACTATAAGCTTTCCTAGGGAGAGAAGTGTAGTCCCTTGATAAGTGGCACACATTCTCTGGTCTACTTTCTTAAAAATTGTGGAAACCACCTGACACTCCAAATGTGTTGTCCCAATCTTCAGCACAACACTGAGGAGGCATGCTTACCACGACAGCCACATAATGTCCAGAACCTTCACCATTTTGGAACAAATCCCATCAACACTTGGGATCTTTTAGGCTGCGTTCACACTGCAGGTCTTGATGCTCAATTCGATTTTTTTGCTGATATCGGATTTTTTAAAGGTGGCCGTTCATACTACTATTAAATGCGGCCGTCATCATACTTCTGTCTGAATGGTTCAAGACTGCAAAGCATCCCACATGCGCAGATAACAGAAGGAGACGTCACTAAGCAGCTCAGTGTTTGCAGAAGTAATGGTGAATGTAATTGTTTCTAGATGTGTTCAATTAAGTTTTGTATATAAAAAATTAAATTAATTTAAAAAAAGTTTGTATATCGGCCGGCATCTCTCTTATTATTAGAAAGCTGTTGTGCAATGGGAGCCAACAATATTAAGACCACATCATAGCAAGACGAAGTAAGGTAAGAAGAAAGCAGCAGAGCTATTAACAATGATCTTTTGTGGAGCGCTAACTGCTACTACTGTGTGTGGATGTGTAGTGAGAGACATGAGAGTGATGTGAAAGACGGATAAAATGCAACATGACTGACTACAAATATCCTATATGTATTCCAATTTAGTACCGCATAGGGAAAGGGTACAAATCAGATTTTTTTGGGGGTGAAAACATTGGAATTGGGCAGTTCACACTGCCATGAAAAAGACGGATATGGGTCGCATGAGGGCAAAAAGTTTGGATTTGGGTCGTATTTTCCTGCAGTGTGAACGTAGCCTTTAACTACCATTGCCGCCTCCACCCTTTGACCCCTGTGTTCCCTCCTGCGTTTGGAGTCCCAATCAAAACAAACAGTAACTGGGATGGTAATTATTTCCCTTTCTGAGTGATGGAACGTTTTTCCAGAACTTCCTACTGACTAATTGAAGGTCCATTTCGAAAACTGATCTGAATTATGAGAGCTCCAGAATAGGAGAATCTAACAAAGGTTAAAAAAAACAAAACAACTTGAATTGATTTCTTGTATTTAAAAACATTTCCCTCTAAAAGGCTTTCTCAATTCAAAGCTAGTGAGTGAGAATTTTCAACCTTTTAACTGCTCTTTCATTTGCTTTGAATTGAGAACGCCCTCCTGATGAAGAGCCAAATGTTTTCAACTACAAGAACTGAAGTCCAGGGGCCTCTTCTTCGTACGTTGCTTAAAACATCCGAGATCAAATGACACATCCAAGATAATATCATCGTACTAATCATGATCCGGCTAATTGGGTTCTTCGAACACACCTGTTGTTTATGATTAGTATGGCTGGATTGAGTTATCTGAGATAACTGAGCGTTCATGCGTCGGTTTAAAAGGGGAAATGTGTCGATAGTAGAAACAATGATCAGCAACGCTGCTATTGGCTGTTCAGCATGGCCAAAGAACGCGCACAGTTTTTCTCCCAAGCAGAGCAAGAGCTTTTAATGGAAGGTTATGCCGAATTTGAGTCATTAATTAAAGCGACAGGGGATTTACACAGTAGTCACGAAAAAGTTACTGGAATATTCCAAGCAATAGTGAATTAAAGAGTTTTAAACAACTTCAAGATAACTATAACCTGGAAAAATGTGATTTCTTTAGATACCTTCAGCTAAGATACCATTACAATAAAAATATAAAATTTTTGGAGGAGGATGAGACAGGTATGATAGGGTTATTAAAGATAACCCCTTTTATCCTAGAACGAAAACCACACAACACAAGTTTTAGACATTTCTATAGAAAAGGACAGAGGATGAACCCAAACGGAGAACTGTACTCCCTGAAAGTTTGATATCGTCTGTGTCATTTCTGTCCTCTTGTTTTTATTGTCACACATCAAAAAAAGGGTCAGGAGGTTTCAGGAATTTACAGCATGGGGGTTGTAAGGGTCAGGAGGTTAAAAGCAAAGAAGGAAACAATTGGAATTGCAGACGGTGATTTCTCACCAGCTTCATGCACAGCTGGATAAGGGAGACATTCCTTATCTGAGAGAACCATTTGTTATTCCTGCCTAAGGGTAAATACAACAAAACCTTCCTGAAAGCAAATTCTTAAACAAACCAAATGGCTGTAACTTGATAAAAAATAAAATGATTACATTCACATTTTCCTAACAAGGTATACTTAAAATCTTATTAGATTCCAGCAACGGAAGACCTCCCCAAAAAAAACAATATCCAAACTATACTCATGTCTACAAACAGAGAGAAAATGTAATAAAACATATCCTAAGGTTAAATGGGAAAAAGAAGCTAAAATAACAATAACTGATGATGTTTGGTTAAATATTTGTAATTCTGTGATCCACACGTCAAGTTCTGACCTATGGAGGGAATTTTCCTGGACATGCTTGGTGCGTTTTTTTGTTATGCCTAACATTAAAAGCAAACATTGTAACTACACTGAGAAGGCAAAACGTTGGAGGAACTGTGGGAATGTGTCTGTAGGACATTTTCATGTCTTCTGGGAATGATCGTATCCTACTGGTCAGGAGTGATAAAAGAAATCAATACTAAAATGGACTTAATGTAATTACTTTTTTCTTTTTTTTATTATTATTATTATTATTATTATTATTATTATTATTATTATTATTATTATTCAACTGCTCCTGTCAAACTAGTTGCTCTGTAATTTTTGTTGGAGGGGGGTCCAATTGTCCAATTGACAGAGAGCACCTCAAAGTCTGTTAAAGCCAGGAGAGAGAGCTGGCAACAAGTAGCAGACAAATTAAATGCGTAAGTACTATCCATGGTAGATGTTTCTATCACTTCCTACAGTATTAATTTTTGCATTTTAATAATTTCATATTTACTTTGTTCTTTTATATCAGAGCCTCCACTGGACCCACTAGAACATGGGGACAAGTAAAAGTGAAGTACAAGAATATTCTACAAAATGGTAGCCTTTAATTATTATACTGTATTTTAAAAAGCCACTTTTTCCTCTTTTTAAAAGCCACTGTTAAATGACGTGTTTGTCTGTTTATAACACCCACCAAGAAAAATCTCTCTACAATTACACTGTCGCGCTGCGCTAAAGGATCCTGTCTATCTCGCAATACGCGATTAATTCAAAAAGCTCTGCAAATTATTCTTGCACCTTCCACAACAGGTTGCTGTCGTAAAAATGGACATGGCTACGACAGACTTCCCTATCGCCGCTTATAAAGCCGCGATCTAATCCTGTTTACATGAAATAAGCCTGCGAGCGAGCAGGTTTAAGTTTGCGCACATGTTGCTATGACAGCAAGTCCAGGATGAGTTTCGAAGAACCAAACGATCCAAGATCATGCCAAATCGTCAACAATCAAATCCAGCTAACTGAGTTAGCGACGTGCGAAGAACGAGCCCATGGTCACTGGAGTTGTTTTGTTTTTTAACCTTTTTGTGGATTTGCCATGTCCTGGATAACAGAATCTTAACCAGCATCTAGAAAAGGAAACTTGAGTTTCTGCTTCCACAAGCACTAAGGATATCTCCCTTTTCAGGGCTTGTTTGCAGTTGGGGTTTAGGGTGATTGCTTCCATCAATGCTGGTGTCCACCAACAGGCCCTATGGTGTGGCAAATTCAATTAAATTTTATTTAATTAGTGCCAATTCTCAACTCATGTCATCTCAAGGCACTTTACAAAGTCCATTCAATCAAATCATAGTGACAAATTGGTCAAAAGATTTCTATCTAAGGAAACCAAGCGGATTGCATCGAGTCATTGACTAGCAGCATTCACTCCTCCTGAAAGAGTGCGTAGCCACGGTAGACAGTCGTCGTTGACTGTGTTTGGTATTACAGAATTCCCGCACAAAGTTACATAAGTTCCTGATGCTGGTTATAAATACCTCAAACTTTAACAAACATCATAAAATGTTTGATAAAAATAAATGAGTAAGGAAAAGGAGACTGGCCAAAAAAAAGAGGAGTTATCTTCTCTATTGTCCCTCTTTGTGCAAACCTAAAGATATGTGAACAATTTTTTTTGGTGTTAATCTAATTCTACACACAAGCAACCTTGATAGAATTAACTGTAGCAAGTTTCAGAATGGCCAGAGATACTATCCCTAACTAAAAAAAAATGTCCGATACTAGACCTAATGCAAAAAGAAGAAACTGACTTTTTCACTCACACACACGCGCACACACACACACTCTAGGGTGGGGGTCAGGTGTGGGGTTAGCCTGTGAGGGTCTCTAATAGGCTCCCCTGACACATGAGGTGTCAACAGTGGAGACAGAGATGTCAACACTCTCACACGTGGACATGCTTAAATAAAACCAACACACACAACCAGACACGCCCATGTCTCCAGATGTAATTATCATGGTATAAAGATATAAGACAAAAAATAAAAAAAATATAATGTGCTTATATTTAAGATTAAACTGTTTTTGTTTGTTTAATTCAACTTTTTCACACTTTACTTGAATCTTTCTCCTCCACTGAGCTACAACAGGACAGATAATCTCTTTCATAATACACCACACTTGCATTTTTTGATGTTTGTTTAGATTTTGTGTCTGCTTGTGCTTGATCATTCCTCATATCAAGTATGTTTTCTGCATGTGTAGAATAAAACATGTGAAATGATGTGTCCAGTCTGCATGTGAGTGAGTGCGCGCTTGCGTGTGTCGTTATGGATTGCCACATTGTGGACCTGACAGGATCATAATTACGAGCAGTGATGAAATCTACCAAGTGTTTTCTCCCTGCATGGCTGCGTGTGCGTGCGTGTGTGTAATATTTGTCATCCATGGCAGCCCGCTCCCTGTTAGCACACAGTAACCATGATCACACTTCCATCTTCCGCTAATAGGACCTCTAGATAGATAGATAGGTAGATAGATAGATAAAGTTGCTTTATGGATCAACTGTTTTGCTACACTTACTTGATGTCATGTATTGCAGTGAGTGAGACGTCTGAGTGGGTGTCAGACTCGGACCCATTCAGCACATGAAGGCATTTTACCTGTAGTAAAATCACAGCGAGGGGAAACCGTCTTGAGGTGTTGGGGGGGGGGGGGTTGTGGGGGGTGGATGGAGGAAAGATGAGAGGAGTCAACGGAGAGAGGGCGAGTGAGAGAGGGAGAGAGATGGGAGGCGCTCAATTTGCCATCACGGGTGCAACGGGGCAGAAAGTATGTTAAAAAAAAAAGGGAGAGAGTATCCTTGTGTTTGTGTGCATGCATGAGAAAGGGAAAAGAGAGAGAGAAACAAAGACAGTGAATGTGTGTGTGTGTGTGTCTAACAAGGGAGAAAAGACAACTCATTTGAATGTCAGATACAGGGAAGCGTGGCGTGCGGGGCAGGAGGAATGAGGCGAGGAGGGATGAGAAGAATGAATATGGATTACTGGGATGAAGATTCTATTATTTTCTGCCCGTTTCTCTGATCTCTTTGTCGCAATGCTACAGGCCTATGTGTGGAAATGTGTGTGTGTGTGTGTGTGTGTGTGTGTGAGAGAGAGTGAAGGTGTTTGTATGCATTCAAAATATGTTAGAAAAAGTACAAGTTTGCAACAGAGAAACCGTATTTTGCTTATGTGATGTCTGTATGATTTTGTAACAGTGCTTGTGGGTGAAGATGTTTGACATGTCCAGTTACTTTTTGCATCTGTTTAATTTAACAAAGAAATCTAAAATTATCCTTTCAAAACTTAAAAAAAATCAGAAAACAATCATATCTAAATATTGAGTGACAAAAACATCTGCAAGCAGATTTTCAAATGAGGTGGCAAATAAAAAAATAAAACGTTAAAGTTCGAGGTGAGTAAATGTACCGAATCAATCAGCATTTACATTACATTCTAATTTTATGATTGACAAGTCAAGGTTGATTTTAGCTCTATGGTTTATTTTATTTAATATGCAGAAAATGTCAGTACATAGCACAAATTAATCAAAGAAATAGACCGTTTTTGTATTCCTGGTGAAACTCTACCACAGTCTCAAATCTATTGCTGCATTGAACAGGTTTTCATCCAGAATTGCCTTGTACTGATTGCTATTTCTTTTAATTAGAGCTCCGACCAACTCCACAGTCCTTGCTGAGGAAAAAAATCCCAATCTCTCATGGCCATTGGCCACTACCATGTTTTCAAGTTGAGATGGTCTGTTCAGGGTGTTTGTTTCTACTTACAGTGATTTCTATGTTGGCAAAGAAGTTTTACTTTGGTCTACAATTTCTTCTTTGAAAGAAGAACAGCAAGAAGTGTTTTGTGTATGTTTAGATGGCAAAAATGGTGATGCCTTTTTACCTAGCAGATTAGGCCTGCGGCTTACATTCTTTTGATACCGTGATTGGCTAAAACCAATTGTTGGTAGGAGGACACTGTCACTAAACTCAATTAGCTCAGAAAGTTCTGCTGAATGTCCCTGCTTTCCCTGAACAGATTCGATGGGAGCAGGCCCAGATTGATAATGTGTAGAACTAAACTGAGAGTGCGACACATGATCAATCTAGCTTGCCAGGTTAGTGGATCACTGCAGATCCTCCAGAGTTGCCGTGGGCCTCTTGCTTCTTCTCTAATTTAATGCTCTCCTTTCCTAGTATCAGTTTACATGGGCAGCTGTGTCTTTGTAGATTTCTATGTGTGTCATACTCACATTTTCAGGAGATATATTAAACAGGACTCTTGAAAAACCTCCACAACTTTGTCTCTCTGACCTGTCTAAGTTGTTGCTTGGGCTTCAAAAGGCTGATTGTTCTATATTGTTCTCTGTGGCCATCACACAGCAGCTGCTAAAGTATCTATACTGAAATTAAAATCTAAACAAATAGCCTCTATTTACTATGAAGGCAACTTTTGAAGACAACAGATTTTAATGGATTTTATTAGAAAAATATTTTTAAATCCTTTTCTTTTCATTTTGCAATTCAGCGTTATTTTGGTCCTTCATCTAGCTCATAAAATCCCATAAAATACCTTAATGCTGTCATAGCTGGTTTATAACAAAAAGTGGAAAGGTTTGATAATTTTTTACAGTTTGATCCAGAAGTAGGCACATCTCTTGCAAAATTAGGTCATCATTTGTGTTTAAGAATATCTCAATTTGGAAGTTTAAGTGAGTTGTATTTCCTTATTTAGATTTAATAAGACATTTACATATACAGTACAAAAACCCAAAAAAGGTTCCCCACGACCAAGTAATAAGTGACATTAAATTAGCTTTACCTGTTTTAGATAAATTAAGAACAGCAAATTTATATCTGTGTGCATAAAGCCAGAATAATAGGAGATAATTTTCTCTCAAATTGTTTAGATGTAGTCATTTTAGTGCATTTAGATTTATGAATTTGAAGAAAGTAATAAAACGTTTTGATTTTTATACTACGTATGTAAATATCTAGTATAGCTTTACTTAATCAACTATTGCCCTTATTTGTGACCACAAAACCTCCATTGAGTCCTGGTGTCTCAAACAACAAAATAGTCCTAAGGCCCTGCCTTGTTTGTTTTTCAATTATATCCTCATTCTTAAAATTTGTGTTGTTCCTCTTCTGCATTTTGTTTCACCTGCCTCACTTTTGGTATTATTTGTTTTTTTGCGGTACCTCTCTTCGGTTGAGTGGTGAGAAGACAAAAGAAGAGAAAAAAAGATGTGAATCTCAGCCAATTTATCTTGACGCAGAGATGCTCAGGTGGGAGAGAGGTGTCAAACAACTAAGAGAGGGTGAAACAAGTTTGTAGCTCTGTGAGAGCTGATATAAGAATGAAGGAAGATGACTAAAGAAGGCTAGAGAGTAGTAGAAGCAAAGAGATGAGCGGGACAAAGCTAACCCAATTTACAGAATTTTGAACTAAATAAAAAAATATACAATATTAAGAAATGTTTTAATTGGATAAAGAGAATAATTTCTATAGTTGCACACTTACCAAAATCTCCAATAGGTATATCAGTATTCCCAGAAACTTTAGAAAAATAAATAAATAATTCCACCTATCTGGCAGTGACCTAGCCTGGCAAGCCAGATTGATAATGTGTAGCACTGTAGTTCTACACATTATCAATGTGCGACTGCTCCTATCAAATTCATTTGGGGAAAGGAAGAACATACAACAGAACTTTCCGAGCTTATTGGACGAAATGACACCTAGTGCCCGCCTACGAAAGGTTGGTTTCAGCCCATCATGGTATCAAATGTAAATGTTAGGAGCAGGTGCTTTGATAAACCACAATAAGTAAAGCTAGTCAAGGCACTTCTTGCTCTTCTTCTTTTAAAGATGAAATTGTGGATTCTTACTAAACAGATGTGATAGCAGCAGCTACTTGTGCGTTCTCTTGCATTGCCATGTTTATGCTGGTTCGGCTGTGGACTCAACAGCTGTTGCTTTCGTCACAGGGTTGTCCCGCCTTAAATCCTAATTCTGCAACGTGAATAGCCCAAACCGCTTTTGGTTTGGTTACAAACGGTTGAAGCAGGAGCAGTACAAGATGGATACCATGAGAATTCAGCTAACAGGCAAAGTTAGCGGTGACCACTCTTGGGTTTACTCCGTCCGTCCGTCTTCTTCCGCTTATCCGGGGTTGGGTCGCGGGGGCAGCAGCTTCAGTAGGGAGGCCCAGACGTCCCTCTCCCCGGCCACTTGGGCCAGCTCCTCAGGAGGAATCCCAAGGCGTTCCCAGGCCAGCCGGGAGACATAGTCCCTCCAGCGTGTCCTGGGTCTTCCCCTGGGCCTCCTCCCGGTGGGACATGCCCGGAACACCTCACGAGGGAGGCGTCCAGGAGGCATCCTGACCAGATGCCCGAGCCACCTCAACTGGCTCCTCTCGACGTGGAGGAGCAGCGGCTCTACTCTGAGTCCTCCACGGATGACTGAGCTCCTCACCCTATCTCTAAGGGAGAGCCCAGACACACTACGGAGAAAACTAATTTCAGCCGCTTGTATCCGGGATCTCGTTCTTTCGGTCACGACCCAAAGCTCGTGACCATAGATGAGGGTAGGAACGTAGATCGACGGGTAAATCGAGAGCTTCGCCTTTTGGCTCAGCTCTCTCTTCACCACAACGGACCGGTACAGCGCCCGCTTCACAGCAGACGCTGCACCAATCCGCCTGTCGATCTCCCGCTCCATCTTCCCCTCATTCGTGAACAAGACCCCAAGATACTTGAACTCCTCCACTAGGGGCAGCACATCCTCCCCAACCCGGAGAAGGCACTCTACCCTTTTCCGGTTCAAGACCATGGTCTCGGATTTGGAGGCACTGATTTTCATCCCGGCCGCTTCGCACTCGGCTGCGAACCGCTCGAGTGAGAGCTGTAGATCACACCCTGATGAAGCCAATAGGACCACATCATCTGCGAATAGCAGAGACGCAATCCTAAGGCCACCAAAACGGATCCCCTCAACACCTTGGCTGTGCCTAGAAATTCTGTCCATAAAAGTTATGAACAGAATCGGTGACAAAGGGCAACCTTGGCGGAGTCCAACTCTCACCGGAAACGAGTCCGACTTACAGCCGGCAATGCGGACCAGACTCTGACACCGGTCGTACAGAGACCTGACAGCCCTTATTAAAGGGTCCGGTACTCCATACTCCCGGAGTACCCCCCACAGGATCCCTCGGGGGACACGGTCGAATGCCTTCTCCAGATCCACAAAGCACATGTAGACTGGTTGGGCAAACTCCCATGCCCCCTCCAGAATCCTGCTGAGGGTGTAGAGCTGGTCCAGTGTTCCACGGCCAGGACGAAAACCACACTGCTCTTCCTGAATCCGAGATTCGACTATCCGACGGACCCTCCTTTCCAGAACCCCTGAATAGACCTTACCAGGGAGGCTTAAGAGCGTGATCCCTCTGTAGTTGGAACACACCCTCCGGTCCCCCTTTTTAAATAGGGGAACCACCACCCCAGTCTGCCAATCCAGAGGAACTGCCCCCGATGTCCACGCAATGTTGCAGAGCCGCGTTAACCAACACAGCCCCACAACATCCAGAGCCTTAAGGTACTCAGGGCGAATCTCATCCACCCCGGGGCCTTGCCACCGAGGAGCTTTTTAACAACCTCGGCAACCTCAGCACCAGAGATGGGAGAACCCGACCCAGAGTCATCAGGCTCTGCTTCCGCAATGGAAGACGTGTTGGTGGGATTAAGGAGGTCTTCGAAGTATTCCGCCCACCGAAACACGACGTCCCGAGTCGAGGTCAGCAGCACACCACCCCCACTGTAAACAGTGTTGGTACTGCACTGCTTCCCCCTCCTGAGACGGCGGATAGTGGACCAGAATTGCTTCGAAGCCGTACGGAAGTCTTTCTCCATGGCCTCTCCAAACTCTTCCCACGCCCGAGTTTTTGCCTCGGCGACCAGCCGAGCCGCCTGCCGCTTCGACCGCCGGTACACATCAGCTGCTTCCGGAGTCCCACAGGCCAAGAAAGCCCGGTTATTAAAACAGCTTAGCCATTAACATTTACCTGCATCCAAACATGTTCTAATTATAACTTCAATTAAAGCTGCTAGCAGCATTGGCGGCCCTCGCAGCTCAGCGCCGCTTGGCCTATGTCGCCACCGCGGAAGCGTCGCTTGACGACCTCCATGCCAACCGCGGGATTGTCGCTCAATTCCACCTATCACAACCATTGCAATAGTCATGACTAGTGATGGGTAGATGAGGCGTCATGAGGCGTTTCGACACATTGTCAAACTGTATTGATACTATGTCAATACTGTGTCACTAATTACGGATTCTGCTGGAACTTAAAAATCTCTACAGGCAGCCTAGTTGACAGACTCAACTGACATAGATTTGATGACCTAGTGTCAGAATAATATAATTTAGCTGTTGCTACTAGAAAATGGATAAGTGAGAAGACTTTTGTCAGTGACTGCGTATGATTTGCTTTGTGAGAAAATCCAGATCACTCTTGTGTAACCCTCAACAATTGCCTTGTTTAAAGAATCTCTTCATTTATCTGCCATTCAAATGTACTGTAATGAAAAAGGGTGAAACAGCGCCAATAGTGGCTGAAAGTGGTATCTATTTTTCCACAGAGAATGAATAGGGTGGTTTCTTTGAAATTCAAATATTTATAAAAATTCAACCGTTGGCCCTAAAATCCTGAAAATATTTACAGGTAATATGGAATGCGTGTTCTAACTGCTAATTCTTTTCCATGTAGTTTGATGCAGAAATTGTAGAGAAATTTTTTTTTGAGCTTATAGTGACATAGGCAAAAACTTTAAAGTCAAACAGGTATGGACTTGCACCAAACTGACAATGTATTTTAGGCCCTGTTAACTGAAAATGTGTGCCCATTTACAAAAAGATTGAGACATGCATGTTGCAGATATAGTGATTTGTTCATTTGACAAACTTTTAAAAATTTAGAGTGATGGACATCAAAAAAAAATTTGGATTAGAGTGTACCATATGCTTTAATCTATCCAAGGCACAAATCCTGAGATTCTGAGCTCATAAAAACAAACGGCAGATTTTTGGTGATTTTATTTCATTTACCGAATAATAGGTGTTTGAACAGACAAAATTGTGGTTTTGATCCAAAAGGCGGACTTCCTGTGGGGTTTGGACCATGGGTCCAAGAGACTTTTTTGTAGATCCTCATCAGTTACATATGTATATCAAATTTCATAAACCTCGGACAAAGTATGGCTTGGGGCTGATGTTTTGAAATATTCTAGAGGGCACTGTAGAGCAAGTAGGCCACACCCACAGGAAATTTCACTGGAAATCATTTTGGGACTGGACCAAGATCAAATTTGTTGAATTTGGTACAGATCAGATGAAAAATGTAGAATCTGGAGCCAAATGTATGGTCATGGCGAGATGCCTGACTTTGCCACGCCACCATGGCCAGACAATGCATCCAAATGTCATGTGCTTGAAAGGAAGTTATCTGTCTTCTGATCCACTTTCATGTGGACTAGGTCAGTGGTGTCTGCATGGGACCTTTCCAAGCTAAAAACAACACTTTCTGACCTCAGGGGGCGTGGCTTTGATGATGTTATCGTTTGATCACAGAATTTCGTAGGGGACCTGACAGGCATCCATCATGACAGGTTTCAGATTTTTTGAACCTTTTTATAAGGGTTTGAATTTCTTTATTTTTTTATGAAGGTCAAGTTCGTGCCTTGGCCACGCCCCCTAAACATTTTCAACAACTCATGAATTCCATAACATTTACTCTTACATGCCTCAATGGCAAACAGACCGAATTTGAACTCACTAGCTCGAAAGCCCTAGAGGAGTTCGTTAAAGTTCGAGGTGAGTAAAAGTCAAAAAAGGAGCCAAAAATGACCTTTGACCCAAAATGGCCGACTCCCTGTTGGTTTTAGGGCATACCCCCAAGAGACTTTTTTTCATGATTTGGGAAGATCTACCTACATGAATTTTTTTCTAATTTGTAGGACCTACCAGTAGCCCCAACTCACTTTAGGGCTTTAGGCGCTGTAGAGCAGTTTCGCCACACCCATTTTCAACTCCATTAATATCTGAAAATTTTCATTGGGGGACAACTTTCTGCCAAGTTTCATGAGTTTTCGTATATGTTTAGGCCCCCAAAAAGGCCGCTCAAGTGTTGGAAGAATAATAATAAGAGACCAGACAGATACAATAGGCCTTCGCAGCTTCGCTGCTCGGGCCTAATTAACAAAAACCAAATGAGAAACTGCTAAGTTAGTTAATTAGAACAGACAACACAGAGATGAAGGCAAGCTGTACCTGGAAATTTAGCTGTGTACTTTAGGTGACCACCGCCATACTGTTTCCTTATATCAAAATGATAGTGGCTGCCTGACCCAGAGCGGAGGTTGAAGCTGTGTATTTTTCCTTATCTGCTTGTAGCGCAGAGTATTTTATACTTTACTAAAGTGCATTAACAAAACTCAAAAGCCAAAAGTTATGCCAGCGGACTAACATCTTCATGTTCGTGGGTTGAAGGGTTTTTTGAATTCTTAATGAATTCCCAATGGAATTCAAAGTAAAAAATGATATTGCCCTGTATATGTACCCTGTATATGTAGCTGTAGCTATGTAGCCAGGCATACACTGTACGAAATTCTCAATCACGGTACTCATATACAGCTCAAACTGTATGATGAAACCGCAGGGTTTAAAAGTTCACTGCTCACGATATACAGGGGTTGGACAATGAAACTGAAACACCTGGTTTTAGACCACAATAATTTATTAGTATGGTGTAGGGCCTCCTTTTGCGGGCAATACAGCGTCAATTCGTCTTGTGAATGACATATACAAGTCCTGCACAGTGGTCAGAGGGATTTTAAGCCATTCTTCTTGCAGGATAGTGGCCAGGTCACAACGTGATGCTGGTGGAGGAAAATGTTTCCTGACTCGTTCCTCCAAAACACCCCAAAGTGGCTCAATAATATTTAGATCTGGTGACCATGCAGGCCATGGGAGATGTTCAACTTCACTTTCATGTTCATCAAACCAATCTTTCACCAGACTTGCTGTGTGTATTGGTGCATTGTCATCCTGATACACGGCACCTCCTTCAAATACAATGTTTGAACCATTAGATGCACACGGTCCTCCAGAATGGTTCGGTAGTCCTTGGCAGTGACGCGCCCGTCTAGCACAAGTATGGGGCCAAGGGAATGCCATGATATGGCAGCCCAAACCATCACTGATTCACCCCCATTCTTCACTCTGGGCATGCAACAGTCTGGGTGGTACGCTTCTTTGGGGCTTCTCCACACCGTAACTCTCCCGGATGTGGGGAAAACAGTAAAGGTGGACTCATCAGAGAACAATACATTTTTCAAATTGTCCACAGCCCAACATTTGCGCTCCTTGCACCATTGAAACCGACGTTTGGCATTGGCACGAGTGACCAAAGGTTTGGCTATAGCAGCCCGGCCGTGGATATTGACCCTGTGGAACTCCCGACGGACAGTTTTGGTGCAAACAGGAGAGTTGAGGTGCACATTTAATTCTGCCGTGATTTGGGGAGCCGTGGTTTTATGTTTTTTGGATACAATCCGGGTTAGCACCCGAACATCCCTTTCAGACAGCTTCCTCTTGCGTCCACAGTTAATCCTGTTGGATGTGGTTCGTCCTTCTTGGTGGTATGCTGACATTACCCTTGATACCGTGGCTCTTGATACATCGCAAAGACTTGCTGTCTTGGTCACAGATGCGCCAGCAAGATGTGCACCAACAATTTGTCCTCTTTTGAACTCTGGTATGTCACCCATAATGTTGTGTGCATTGCAATATTTTGAGCAAAACTGTGCTCTTAGCCTGCTAATTGGACCTTCACACTCTTATTGGTTCAATGTGCAATTAATGAAGATTGGCCACCAGGCTGGTCCAATTTAGCCATGAAACCTCCCACACTAAAATGAGAGGTGTTTCAGTTTCATTGTCCAACCCCTGTATGTTCTTACACTGTGCGGCCCGACGCTCTGATGCGACCTGACTGCTCACACTGTACGTTCAAAAACCACACATCGGACTCAGCCCTGTAGAGAGATGGCGCTACTCGGACTCGTCTACCCGGAAGCCAAATGTCAACAGTAGAAGAAGAAAAAGGCGGAAGTGTTGATGCTCACTGTTAAATATGAGGCTCACTAGAACGAAACGCGCTTCCTTGGCAATTCTACGAGTTGCTCCTCCGTAGTTTGACTCCATATCACACGTACCGCCGCCATGCTTCTCTCCACTCCTATTTTTTCGTTTGAGAAAACGAAGAAGAATTTCCTTGTTTGCGCATGCTCAGTGTGCGAGTGATATATTAAAGAATTAGTTTTGCTCTTTAACAATGTATTATGGGAAAACCTGCTCAGTTATATAACTTGTTACTTTTTTTGTGTTCACATAAACTAAGAGCAACATATATGCTTGTGCTCTGAGTTTTGCCTGTTATTATGTTTAACAACATGTGTTATTCTGTTATAACTTGTTTTTAACTTGTGGGAATTTCTGACGATGTGTTGTGAGGACTGTTCGCACCTGGGTTCACAGGAAACTGGGAGCAACGTGTCTCATTTCACACACGGATTCGCGCTCTGTATTCCTTATTTTTGCTTCTATTTGCTGTATTCTGAATATTATTTTGCTTCACACACTGCTGAGATGCTGGGAACGGTTTTTGTTTTGGAAACATGTTTTGGAAACGGGACGAACAGCTCATATGGGAGAGAGAACTGGCCACTCTCGCTCCCATCTGATACTTTGTTTATGGGTATAAAAAGGAGGGAACCGCCCTCAGTCGATGGAGTCTGCCGTGGGTTCGCAGTGGATGCCGGCATCATGAACGCTAATCTTAACCTGGAGTGAGGCCTCCCAGTTCCGTGTCAATGGTAAGAGCTGATTCTGAGAATCTGTTGAGCGTCACGCCTGTTTGAAAGCTTGTTGGTTTAAGTGCTTGCTACTTTGCGTGTGTGAAGAGCTTGCTGTTTTGTGGGCATTATTATCCTAACAGAACAGTGTTTGAGTCGGTTATTGTCTTTCACCGTACCCTGTCTGCGGTGAAACACCCTTGGTGGACCCAGCTCTTTTTACCCTTCAGGCGACCCCCACTTACTTATTACCTTGAATGTAGGACGCATAAAACAGACAAGTATACTTTTAGT
The DNA here is from genome assembly GCA_037039145.1 of Fundulus diaphanus. NCBI lineage: Eukaryota > Metazoa > Chordata > Actinopteri > Cyprinodontiformes > Fundulidae > Fundulus > Fundulus diaphanus. Next base: position 17,517,606 of record CM073122.1, on the reverse strand, counting down.
TATATTTTATCTACGTAAAGACAGAGAAACAGTTACAGTCACACCAGCGCTTATGGACTCTTGATCGGCAAGAAGCCCCGATTGCTCATTACAGAAACATTATAAAGGAGTTTAGGTTAACACCCATAAAAGGCCGTACACATCCAACCTGCATCATCAGTAGATAAACTGTGTCACCTCCGGGGTGGTATCTGATAGATATTTGCCAATCTTTTTGGGTCGGTGCTATCTAAGTGTGCCATGCAGTTCTGGGATAAACAGCTCGTTCCACTTGACCTCGTTGATATCCTAACAAGTCCTTATTGTGTACGTTGCCGATTTCTCCCGATCCTGAAATAAACATTTCATAAAACAGCGAGGTTGGGGAAAATCGGCTCGTAGATGCTCATAACTCCCCTTCAACAACAGGCCGCGCTCGCGATCACTCACGAGAGCCGACTGAATTTCAAACATGTTTGATTTTCATCTGACCGTCCGATTCCTGATCGGGAGGTGGTCGTGAGAGGCGAATCGCCCCTTCGTTACCCCCTGTATACTACACGACGCAGGACGCACGATCAAGCTAAAATTCGGCCCGATCCAAAAAAATTATTGTACGACTGAAGAATTGTCCCAAAAAGGGCAAAAACTCGTACAGTGTACGCCTGGCATTATATGCTAATACCTACATTTTTCTTCACAAGCTGGCCCGTTTTGAAAAATAAAATGCATATTCTTGACCATAATTGAAAGGCTGGAGGGCCCAGTTCTGTGCCCTGCCCTCTACCCTGGGCCCGACAGGTGACCCATTTGCTCCCACCTCCATAATCCTGAGCAAAAGTCTAAATCGGAAGAGCCTTATGTATGCTAAGGAGAAGACTGGTAAATGGAATGACTTTATAAAGCTCTTAAAAGCACCTAACACTAGTTCCCCATTCACTCAATCACACTGACAAGCGAACACACACATTCATACATCTATACACAGATTGGTAGGTAATTTCCGATTAAAAGCTCCCACATACTTGGGCGTACTGTGCGCATACTGTGAGCGCAGACTCCGCGCTGACTCTCAACGGATGTTTTACCCTTCACAGTTGAGCGTACTTATTGCCTACAAGTCTTGTGACAAATTTCTACAATTCCCACTCTTTCTGCCAGAGGGATGAAGCGGCGGAAAGGATGGGAAAATGTTTGATTAGCTAGCTGAGCACCCTGAGCCATTTATTTTACAGCAGGCTCCCACCGCACATCTGTCAGTGCAAACAGAGAGAAGGACTGTGATGCTGCACGTCCAAGCTTGGTGTCGCATATAAAAAAGTTTGATGTCAAGACAGTTTATAGTGTGACACATACAGTTTTCTATTTGTGATGAAATTACTAATTTCTGCTGGTCTTATATAATATCCAAATTTTCTTAGAAAATAAATATTAGGTCTTCATTAGCTGGTAGCCACAATCTAAATTAACACAAATAAATGCTTCAAAAAATCTCTGTTTGTAATGAGTAATCAAATGAGTTTCAATTTCTGAATTGTATTACATTGCTCCTTATTTACTGAGCTGTCCCTGTGTGTTTTATTTTACTTTTTAGGGGTACTTTCTGTAGTGGTAAAAAAGGTATACAGGGTAACAAAAGTTTCAGTGTTATCAATTCAAATCTTAGAGTGGCCTGTTGCATCTATACACACATAAATTAAAGTCTTTGCTTCTCACAGTTAAGAATCCCACAGTTTCAATTAGTAAGAAATATCCTTCCTAATTAATGATGATCATTTAGGCATAACTTGTATGGAGGCTGTGTGGAAATATGATAAGTCCATGCTGCACAGCCTTTTGAAACATCTGATGAAGTTAAAGTTGAACACTGACTCTTGTCATTACTGTCATTTTCTGTGCTGTTTATAGGACATCGAGAGCCTTACAACTAACTAAACTTCAATCTACAGACATTAACAAAATTGTTTGTACCCCTCTGTTAATCAAAAGAAATCCCACAATGGTCACTAAACTAACTTGAAACTGACAAAAGTAATGAAACATAAATATTTACTGAAAATTAACCAATAAGACATTGCTCTTCAAAAACAAACTAATAAAACAGGCCTGGACAAAAATGATGGCACCCCTAGAAAACATTGAAAAGAATTTGACTATAGGGACATGTTAACCTGAGATGTGTCCTTTTAAATATTCATATTATTGATAATCATAAAAAAAAGCAAGATTGGAATTTGCCACAATGCATATTGTAAAGCCACAAAGCTTCTGGGAGAATACCCTTTGGACAGATGAGATAAAGCTGGAGCTTTAAAACTAAATAGTGGAGCATTGAAGTGAGATGCACTGGTTTGTTTCGTTGCTTTACTATTCATTAGCCGGCTGAGCTGTCGGCTGATTAACATTTCCCTGTGTTGATTTCTACTGCAGTACAATGGAGCATTGTGTGGTTCAGAACTGCACATTTGGAAAGAGCATCTCGAAAGGGGAGCTCAGTCCAACAGAGTTCCATCTAGTGTTACCTTACGTTGTAGGGAGGTTTACTGCTTCACTGTTGCAGATACAGGAGTGAGTTTACTGACCTTTTTAAGTTGCTCTCAAACATCGACGTTGTAGAGTTAGCATGTAGCATTTGCTTGTAGTTGCATGCAGCATCATTCAGCATTTATTTTTTTCTTGTCTGTCTGCCTGAGTTTTTCTCTTTCATGTTGATAAAGAAGATGGCATATGTTTTGTTGGCTGTACTTGACATGTTATCAGAGTTTGCTGCTGGAAGAAGTGCAATAATTTGGGCACATGTGAATGGGCCAGTTTGTTGATTTTGATGCAAATGTGTATCTTGATTATTCTGACAACTGTACTCTGTACATAGAATAAATCTATGACCACCCTTAGCCACAGTTAGACTGAGCTTAGTTTAGACTAGATTGAGATTTACTGACCTCTTTTGTCAGTGAATCATTCAAACATCCATAATTTGAGTACAGAACCCCAGCCTTCTTGTATGATTTGCGTGTGCAGAGAATCATGTTGGGATGTTAAATTAAGCTAATAAAAGACTAGAGCAGCAAACAAAAAGAGAAGAAAGTAAATATCTGCAATGAGCAAAAAGCAAGGATTTGGATCAGCCAAGAGAGGGAGAGGCAGAGTTAATTCCCAGGGTGTCCCCCTCATGATAGTGGCATGTTCCCCTTGTGTCGCTACAAGAGAGAGAGAGAGTGGAATTGACGGCGGGAGAGGTGTCTAATCTTTGAGGGTAAGATGGCGTAGTCTCCTTGGGGCTTGTCGTGCTCAACACTTTATTAACCAGAAATCTCTCTTTCCATCTCAATTTCTAGCTGTCTTTTCTCTTGGCTTTCGCTTCTACATCTCTTTCTACTCATCTATGTATATGAAAAGGCAAAATAAATCAGACATCATTCCAGATGTCTTTCTTGGCCACATTGTTTCCAGGTGATCTAGCTATCTGTTGAGCTGTCTGTCTGTCTGTTTAATGGTGCTTGAATGTTTTTTGTTTTTTTCATTTAATCATTTGTTTGATATATGTGTATTTAACTGATTTCAATGTATTGTCATGCCAAGGAAATGGGTCTAGTTAACAGAACCTAAACAAAGTTTTCACGTGCCAAGTAAAGTTTCAATCCACACACATAAGATGTCTAGAGTGATTTTGACAGTGTTCATATAACAATTTATCAATGGACTAAAGATTAATTGCTAAGCAGCCATTTTCCTAAAAACCTGAGTGTTGTTTTGTATCATGGGGTCATTCCATAACATGAATTCAATTCAATTAAATTTTATTTATATAGCGCCAATTCATGATACATGTCATCTCAAAGCACTTTCCAAAGTCAAATTCAATCAGATTATACAGATTGGTCAAAAAGTTTCCTATCTAAGGAAACCCAGTAGATTGCATCAAGTCTTTCCAAGCAGCGTTCAGTCCTCATGAAAGAGCGTAGCGCCACAGGGACTGTCGTCTGCATTGTCCATGGCTTTGCAGCAATCCCTCATACTGAGCAAGCATGAAGCGACAGTGGAGAGGAAAACTCCCCTTTAACAGAAAGGAAAAGCCTCCAGTAGAACCATGCTCAGTGTGAATGGTCATCTGTCCCGACCGACTGGGGGTTAGAGAAGACAGAGCAGAGAGACAAAAAAGCACAGAAGCACACATTGATCCAGGAATCGTTTCTACGTTATATGGCAATAGTGGATGATCTGTCTTCCCTGGATGATGTCACAGCTAACAGAACGGCAGACCAGGTGTACCTACTATGAATAAAAAAAATGACAGAGAACAAAAAGGTAAAAGATTAAATAACACCAAGCAATGCAAATTATAGAACAGTAGGAGAACTCAGCAGAAGGGTTAAGTTTTTTTTAAACAATATGATGAATTTAAAAAGAGGCACATCATTATATTTTAAGAAAATATTGTGCTACCTGTATTGAATACTGACAGAATAAACAAAAAAAGTGGTTGTCTCACACATGTTTTTGTGTAATGGCCTCCACTTTTCTGTCGTCACATCCTCGGCTTCCAAGCACATTGGTAAGTTTTGGTTTAGAAGTTGACACTGCTCTGCCATGCAGCTCACCTGAATGGTGCTTTTTAGATGGTTGTTGAGTGTTTATATTTAAAAAGAAAACTGGATAAAGTGCATTTTGCATCTTTGTCGTCATTGTCAGGACTCAGTCAGCAGAGCTGTGTAGCTTGCTACACTCTCGTGTGCACCCAACCTTCCATGTCTCTCGGATCAAACCCGTCGTTTCTAGTCCCTTGTCCCCTCCGGCCGGACCCCCTCCACCCACCCAGGACCACCAGGGACGCTTGATCCAGAGGATCGTGGCCTCCCGTCCACGGGGTAGAGGTACTCAGTACCTCGTGGATTGGGTTGGTCGTGGTCCGGAGGATAGGTCTTGGCTCCCCGGCTCCTCCATCCTGGACCAATCACTTATTTACGCCTTCATCGCCTCTCGTCCCTCGACTTCCTCCTCTGTGTCGCCAGGTGGCGACCCTTGAGGGGGGGGTGGTGTCAGGACTCAGTCAGCAGAGCTTTGTAGCTTGCTACCGGTTCTGCTGCTCGTCTTTTTTCTCCACAGGTGTTCGGTGTTGACCAGTGGGCGGAGCCCACGCACCTGCGGATGGTTGAGCAGCACTGACTGCTGCATTTAAGCAGCTCACAGACAGCGGGAAGATGCCAGAGTGTTACCGTCGTGGTATGCAACCAGTCGTGGCCTCTAGCTTTATGATCTCAAGCAAAGAAACTGATTGTTCTTACCTCTGTGTTTCCCAGGTTCCTCTGTTCGTTCCGAAATCCACCTCCAGTGTCAGTCACCTCCAAGTCCTCCTCTCGTGCCAGCTTCTCTGGGTTCATCTCGAAACAGTTCCTCATTCTGGGATCCAACTTCCTCCGGACATCTACTGGTGACTCCCGCTGCTCTGGACCCCTGGACATCTCGGTGCTGCTCGGACCCACTTCTGCCTTCGCTCACTGGTCTCTCGGACACCTGTGGCCCCGCCACCAAGCAAGCGCTGAGTCCACACCTCCTCCTCCCCGGTCCGACTTCCAAACCCAGTGGTAAGCTTACGTCCAGCAGCACATTCTCCTCGTCCCCTCCATTTGTTAATTCCTTCTCCCATTTCCTCAGATTGGTCCGGTCATACATCCACTTGGTTCCCGTCCCGACTCAACTCCACTCAGACTGTACTGTTTCCGTGGTCCTAGTGAAAATAAAACTTTTTCTTACTACCTGTTCTCCCGAGTGTTTTCTGCATGTGGGCGAAACATATCAAGCCAAACATGACAGTCATTAAACAGCGTAAAATATGCATGTTCTCCCTGTGCATGCGTGGGTTCTCTCCGGGTACTCCAGGTTCCTCCCACAGTGCAAAAACGGTTGATTGGCCTCTCTTAATTCTCTTTAGGTGTAAGTATGTGGGAGAAGGTTTTTTTTTTGTCCTGTTTGTCTCTTTGTTGCCCTGCGATAGACTGGCGACCTGTCCAGGGTGCACTCCGCCTCTCGCCCGTTGACAGCTGGAGATATGCGCCCCTCGCAACCCCACAAGGGATAAAAGTGTTACAAAATGGATGGTAAAGGTACAATACGTTACTTCAAATATTTCCCACATAAAATTCTCCTTAAGCAGTTCTTTGTGTAACATTATAAAAAGAAGAGAAGGTACAAAAGAGTAAAAGGAATGACTTGTTCAGTAGCCATGATTCCATGTGCATTTTGAAGTATCACATTAGAGGGGGTTGATGGAAATTTGAAATAACTTCCAAAATTTTTTGCAAGGTTTTTTTGGATTTTGCAATAAAGAATTAATCTGTTAAACAGGAGATGGAAACACATTTGCCGAATATAGTTCTGACATAGCGAACATTTACCTCACATGACTGATCAGCTGTTTCTGCTGTCGGCATCCTTCCGGATATTCCCATAACGGCCATAGAATGGCATTGTCCCGATCTGCATGTAACATTGGCAATACAAGTTGATATGACAGTACAATTGAAACTTAGCCTATAGCAACACTGCTGGTTCGCAACCTTTACTTCCTATTTATTACAGCCATGCATAACGTCAATGTTTGATGGCATTAGACTGTGCATAGCCTGGTTAATTTGCTCCAAACCAGTAGATTTGAACATGCCTAATTTGCATTTACTTTTTTGCAACATTTTAAAAGTTTGCTCAAAAGTTGTATGACATTTGGATGTAAACATGGCTAGTGCATTGCAAAAGCATTCACAAGTATTGCACCTTTTAAAAAAAATTCAAACTTTAATGTTTTTATTAGTACCTTATTAGTAGAGACAGATCAACAGGGGTGAATATTTGTTTTAAAGAATCAAAAAAGAAACTTATAAGTGTGCCATGCATTTGTGTTCAGCCACGTTTGGTGAAAAGATCCTGGACCTTCTTTGGACACTAATTTTTTGTCTTATCAGTATTAATATTTCCGTTACTAATACTGTATACGTAAAATAGTATCTATATTTTATTTTTAATAAAACTGTATCTTTGTTTAACTTGTTTCTATAATATACATATTATTCAGAATAATAAAGGAATTGTTTAATATGTGATAGTTATTTGCATTTATGATAAATTGCTCTGGTTCATTTCTTTTTATTACTGCACCTTTGAACTACCCAGAGCTGTATGTTTTGAATTCGGACAGAAAATGTGGTAGAGAAGAGGGAGGCTCACTTTTGAACTGTTCCTCAGGGGACCCTGCTGATGCTTATTAGAATAAACCTCCACCTCATTTCTTGCTGGGTGAATATAAGAATCCAAAGTTTTTAGCAACATTTTGTGACGACTATGAAAATTGGAATTTAAAAAAAAAATTATTAGTGGTTAGCCGTAATTCACAATCAGCCCATTTTGGATCAACATTCAGGCTGAGTGATGCCACCTCTTCCACATGTGCGCACAGACGCACCAGGCTCCGCTTATGGCTCTGCAGCTGCTCTGAAATGAGCCGTGTCCTTTTACTTCCGCCCTGTTCGAGTAACGAATATGGCAAGCTGACAGCCCTGGACTGCCAGGCCATCCATGCCTGCGCACGACCTTGCGGTTGCGGTGCCACGTGTGCGCAAACAACCATTTTTTCCAGAATTCTTTTTCTTTTGACTCACTGTGAGGTTATGGGGGAGTGGGTAGGTATAATAAAGTGGTCCATGTTGTTCACTCTTCCCAGTGGCTTGTGGCTAGTGCCTGGCCAGCGGCCCGAGTAACGCACAGTTTGTAATCCGACTAATCAAATTGCACGACGAAGAAGCCGCAGGTCCGTGGAAATGCTTGTTTGCAACCAAACGTGCGCCGCAGATCCAGGGCCAGTTTGATAGACATGAGAGCGCACAGAGCAGACAGGAAAGCTGCGATTTGATCTGACTTTGGATCAGATAAACAACCCCCCACAAAATATGAATCTATAATCATCAACAAGTTATAGGAGGGGCATAGTCATTTTCAGGGGGTCTTAAGACCCCCCATGCAACCCCGTCCTGCTGCCATTGTGTAGGGGATACAGCAAACGTATGAAAAAGGAAAGATTTATAGCGTACATACAACTTGCTATGCGTGACTGGCACTCTACATCACCTTAAGGAAGCTTATCAGATTTGATGGAAACATGAAGCTAAATACAGGAAAATCCTGGAATAAAACCTGTTAGAGACTGGGAATGAGGTGAAGGTTCACCTTCCAGCAGGAGAAGGATTCAAACTGGACAGCTAGAACTAACACTATGGCTACATTGGTTATCTTGCTTGCCTGTGCAATTTCTCAGTTATCCGGGTCATCGCAACAGCAAACAGGCTTAAATCGGAGGCAACCGGACATTTGCTCAGTTCTTTCTGAAAATGTTTTGACACCTATCCTTTGTTAATTCTGACTAGTTAGGTGTTGAAACTTTTTCAGAAAGAACTAAATGAGAGTCCAGTTGCTTCCGATTTAATCCTGTTTACTGTTATCGTGCTTGTATTATATTGAGTCTTGTCTTATGTGTTGCTTTTTTATGTGTTCCTAACCACTACTATAAACCAAATTTCCCCCTTGGGACATTAAAGGTCTGAACATAAAGTATAGTCATCTGTTAGAATGCCCTAATTCCAATTGAGAATCTTTTGCAAGAGTTATTGTTTGATGGGAACTTTGAAGGCAGCTAGTTGCACTGAAGTTTAAGGGGGAAACGGGGGTATACGTAAATGTGTGCCACACTTTCAGGTTATTATCTGGAAAAAAATGATAAAACATTAAAAAAGTGATTATTAATGTATTTTTTTATTTTTATGCCTTACAAAAGCAATTGTTCAACATTGACATAAATGCTGTCAAAACTGTCTTAAATGCCATCATGCCTTTATTTAACCGACAAATTAGTTATGTTTTTGTTCTTAAATCTGTTTGTCAGGCTCTTAAAAGTGTACCACTTGGAAACCACTGCTTTGGAGAACCCTAAGTGACTACTTGAGCTATTCTCTCTTCTGTATGATCATAGGGAAATTAGCTTATGGTATCCAACACATTGGTTTTTCAATTTGTTGGATGCCAATTTTTCCATATACTAATTTGTTCTTGAACGGCCTAATCAGTATAGTGCAATGGGTCCAGCTTATGAACCATTTTGTGGAAAGAGAGTTCTACACGAAGGCATCAGTGTGGGACAACAGGGTATTATACTGCTTAGTGCTGAGCTCTGAGGTTTCAGGATGCTGTAAAACAATGTGAGAAGCACTTTCTACACATTCAGACACTGCTGTAATGAGAAAATACTCTTAATCCATCTCACACATACACACGCAAAGGCGTATTTCTGCTGCCGAGTCGTTTCTTGGTGAAAGCATATTGCGAGAGAAGCAGTTTAAGGACGGGCAATTATAGTTTTGGACAACGTCATTGATTTAAACTCCTGATTAGAGGAAAGGTGACAGAGGTGGTACACACAATAGAGAGTGTTGGAGCGAGGTGAGGATGAGGAAAATCACGTATACAAACACACACACACACACACACACATACATACACACACACGGCGTTAGTCTTTCTGTCAGTCATGGGAATGCCTCTGTATGGCAGGGGTCCCCCTCTCATTGCTGCTTTCATGTTCCTCACTCTGTCTCCCCCTTTCTCTGTCTCGACACACCTGACTGAAATATTGATGTCTCCCAAGCGCTGCTGTTCATGCCTAAGTGGTTGTTTTTGTTTCAACGAACGGGTGACCGTTTCACACATTCAGACAATTAAAGACACAGAGCCATGCAGTCAAGAGTGGAGGCAAATGCATACTTTGTTTCAACTCAATTGGGTACAAATTCAGATTGAAGGCAATTACGGACTGAGAGCAATAATGGTCTGATCCAATACACTGATTCTGATTTTCTTTTTTAGGATATGTTGGACCTTCAATTAGGATTTTTCTACTTTTTTCAATTTAAGACAAATAGATGATGAAAATAATTATAATTTATTTCTGTTTTAAAGCTCCAAAATAAAACAAATACTGTACATTACTAGTAATAATAAATAATTTATTTAGTTATTGATTTCAAAAAGTTTCAGAGACACTTTCCTCATCTTAGTTCTGCCGATTCACGTGTCCTATTGATATTAAGAAGGATTATTTGTATCTGCACCATTAACTTTAGCAAATGTATATGTCTGCACACGCAAAGACCTTCTCTTAGAACCTGTAGCTGTTCATGTTCTGGAATTAGGCGAATAAATACATATTTTCAATTTTAAGAAGAATAACAATAACAACAGAAGGAGGACAGGCTTCATATTTCTTCAGAAATCCAGAGAAACAACCTACCTATCAGGCTGCTGTTAAAACTGCTAAAGCCAAGTTTATTTTTAAGTTTGTGTCTTATAACAGTGTCAAGCCACAAGCTCTTTTTCACTCACTGAATTATATTCTGGGTCCTTGTGTTTCATCTTACCAGCTTCCTTCTTTTTCACTTTGTGAAACATTTTTAAACATTTTAGTGATAAAGTACATGCTGGCATGTCTTCACCCTCTCATTCCACCCTTGATCTTGCCATACTCCCTGTTTCTGCAGTTGTTTTAAGACCAGTTTGAATCTGTCTCTATCTCCCAGTTGTCAGAGACTGTCAGGAACCGAAGCCTTTTATCTAGGCAACAGTATTCCTCCACGACTTTTAAAGCAGAAATTAAATGAAATCTGCAATTATTGCTGCAAATTAAAGCTGCGAGTTAACCAGGGCAGGATCAGCGGCAGCTTTGCACTTCATTAATTCATTTAAAAAGTGGACACGCAGTGGAACGAGTCTCCTCCGAAGCACTGACTTCACTGCTTTGAGGGTAGGAGGGGCAGAGCTTACAGCAGCACTTACGGCTCACTAAAAACAGTTAACTGCAGACCAATTGATGCTTTTACGGGTTGTTGCCGAAGTCTCCAACATCACAGAGAAAAGTCGCTAGATTTACTGCTAGTCGCTTTTTTGACAAAAAAGTCACTAGAGGGGTCTGAAAACTGGCTAAATATAGCTAGATAGCTATAGCTAGATACTTGCTCCTCATCTTCTCAGCGATGCCACCGTGCTGTTGTCGGCAGCGCTGCAAGTACTGGTCTCATCCTATTGCAGTATGGTACCATTTTAAATGCCGCTGTACCCTGGTACCAAATTGGTACCAGTATACTGATCTAATTGTACTTAATTGTACTGCTGCCAGAAATCTTGGCGTTATTAACAGATTCGAATTTGATAAACAGGTTAGTGCAGTGATACAATAAAACTTTTTTTTTAATTTGAGGTCAGTTAGTAAGATCAAACCTTGCTTAACCTATAGTGGCCTTGAAATGCTGATACATAGTACATTTATGACATTTGTACTGGACTACTGCACCTCTTTTTATGATGGGTTAGATTATTCTCTTCTATGTCGCTTGCAGCTGGTCCAAAACTTCTCCCCATCTGCTAACTAGTAACAAGCAATGTGAGCACACTACCCCCTGAACTTTTTGTCTGTACGTTTTAGGATTCATTTAAAAAAAAATTGTATTTTAAATGTTGAAGCGGTCAGGCATGTCCTTATTTAAGAGAGCTTTTACACAAGCATGTTCCCATAAGTTTGATTTGAGAGCTACCTTTCCTTTTAGATGTTCCTGTCAGGTAGTGATCAGCTGACCACCAGAATTGGCTTTTTAAGGGGGAGCTACCTACCTGTTCTCTGCTCAGACATCGATTGATCATGTCACGAGCTTGGATTTTTCCCGATGTTTACCCTGTTCATACCAGTGACTGTGAGTGTTGCCTTCTCTCTTCTCCCAATCCTGTTGTGCCCTAAGCCTTCTGGAGTGTCAACCTTCTATATACTCTTCTTCCCACTCCAAGGTTGCCCTGTTGACTTCTCTCTTATCTGGTTGTGCACAGGAGTGGGCAGCAGCCCTTTACCGTGCCACATTTCTGGCATTTAATAATTATAAACAGTTTGTGGAGGAGCTGAAAATGACGTTTGTTCCTCCTAGCAATGAAGTAGACGTGGAAACACAACTGCTTCATTTACATCAGGGAGATAAGCTGGTATGCCATTTCGTTTCTGAGTTTCGCACATTAGCTGCTAAACTTGAGATGCTGATCTCCGCTCTATATTCTTGGAGGGGTTAACTGATTACATTCGCAATGAGATGGTGGGTCGTGAGGCTCCTAAAACCTTGGATGAGACCGCAGATCTTGCCTTAAAAACTGAGTTCTGTCCCAACCTCTTCCTGCCTCTTCCTGCTTCTCGCACCTTCAGACCATGACAATTTCAGTGATCCACAACTTCTTCGTCCTCCTCTCCCCAGCTGCCACAGGCTTCTACTTTAAGAGCAAAGATGGGGGGGAGGGCTTCACCCCTGCATTGATTATGGGGGTTTAAATAAGATCACCATTAAGAACTGCCACCCTTCCCCTTCTTTCAACAGCCCTGGACTCTTTCCCAGGCCACCATGTTTACCAACCTGGATCTGCGCAATGCATACAATCTGGCGCGTATTAGAGAGGGGGGTGGGTAGAAGACTGCCTTTATCACACCTAATGGTCATTGGGAGTATTTGGTCATTCATTTCGGTTTGTGCAACAGTCCTGCTTTATTTCAATACCTTGTCAATGACGTCCTCTGTGACATGCTTGGGCGATGGGTGATTGTGTACCTGGATGACATCTTGATCTATTCTTGTTCGGAAAAAGACCATGTTCATCATGTGAGGGCGGTGTTGAAGAGGCTACTAGAAAATCGGCTATTTTGTAAGATAGAAAAGTCTGCCTTCCACCAGCACTCCGCATAGGGCTGGGCGATATAGAAAAAAAGCTTATCGATAAAAAAAAATGCATATTGATCGATATCGATAATTATTGAAAATATTTAAAACCATATTTTATGTGCAGCTCTGCCTGGACATTTTATGATATTGCTAAATTATTTAATTTTAATAAAGAACACAAACACAGAATTCCAATTAAATCTTTATTTAACCAACTTTTTTAACCATAACAGCATTTTTTTTAAGAAAAATAACTTAAGAGACCTGAGTTATGTTATTAAATAAAGACTTTATTATTAAATAAAGACCAAAATAAATATACCAAATAAATAAATAAATAAAATAGCCTATTTAGGTATACACTAGTTACTTCTCAGGTTTCATAATTGAGAGGCTGACGCAGGTCCGAGGTTGTGGCGTGTAAGGACACAGGCTGGAGCTGATATTGCACTGATTCACGGCACTCGTTGCACAATTTAGGGAGCGCTGTTAGAGAAAAACTTGCGTCCCGGAACTTTATATCGCAGACTTTATACCTCGCGGAGTAGCGAGTAGTGGTTTGAAGCCAGGTTTTTTAACTGCAGACAACAGCAGCATGCCCGCGGTGTCGCACGGAGCTGCACAGTTCGCGCAGCAGCGCGTGCGGAGTGAGTGGCTTACGTGATGAAACAAGTTTGTTGCGTTACCAGACTCTGTTTTTACCGGTTCCTTGCAAGTTTTACAAATCACTGGTTTATTTCTGTCAGGCTGGCGAACTAGTAAAACCCCGTTTTGGGACCGTTTCCTCCGCCGCTCCTTGCTGCGACATATTCACATGCTCTGTGTTGTGGTTTGAGAGGGCGGCGCTTTGTGACGACGTGCCTGGGTCCGCGATTACGATTGGTCGAGAGGAAGTAGTGAACTAATATGATAGGCCGGAAGGAAGGAAAACTGTTTCTATCGAACTATTATCGACCCTATTTTTTCCTATCGCGCCACACGTCTATCGATCGATATATGTTGTTATTGAATTATCGTCCAGCCCTAACTCCGCATCTTTCCTTGGGTTTGCATCTCTTCAGAAGGTGTTGCTATGGATCCACAAAAAGTCCAAGCTGTGGCTCACTGGCTTCTTGGGTTTTGCAAATCTTTATAACAATTTTAAACTTTAGCTCTGTGGTTTCTCCCCTGACTTCTCTCACCAAGCTTGCCAACCATTCTAGACCTCTCAGACTGCCCCTGAGGCAGTACAAGCATTTCAGCAACTCAACCATCTGTTTACCACAGCAACCATCTTGGTTTATCCCGATGCTGCCAGACTTTTTGTGGTAGAAGTGGATGCCTCGGATGTGGGCACTGGGGCCATCTTTTCACAGCGGGGTCCTGACCAGAAACTTCATCCCTGCTGCTATTTCTCAAGGAAGTTCACCCCAACACAGCAGATATACGGTGTTGGAGATTGAGAACTGCTGGCCATGAAGTGGGCCTAGGAGGAGCAAATGAACCATTCCTAATCTTGACGGACCATCAAAATCTGATACACATTCAGAACTCCAAGCAACTAAATCCCAAACAGGCTTGTTGGGCTCTTTTTTTAACCTTCAACTTCCACCTTACTTACTGGCCTGGAACCAAGAATGCTAAGGCAGACACCTTCTCAAGACAATTCTCCCACTCCACTCCTCCTGACCAAGAGCCTATCCCATCCACCCAACGGTTTGTGGCACCCCTTCGCTGGCCATCTGTGCTGGATTGCCTGCTGAACCTGCACCTCCAGAAACACCTGATGGTCTTCTTTATGTCCCTTCCCAGTGTCATCAGGAAGCGTCGGTCTGGGCACACTCCTCCCCACTTTCGGGGCATCCTGGCCCAGGTAGAACTCTCCAGCTCCTCCATTGTACCATCTGGTGGCCCTCCGTGAGCCAGGATGTTCATGAATTCATTTCTGATTGTGACATCTGTGCCCAGGCCAAGTCTTTTACCCACCTTTCTGTTGCGGATCTTCAACCCCTCCCTGTCCCTGAACGTCCCTGTTTACATGTTGGACTTGACATTGTTACCAGTCTCCCTGTTGTGGATGGTCTTGACACTGTCCTCACCATTCTGGATCGTTTTCTAATGCGGTGCACCTGCTGGTTTTAAGTTGTCTTCCCTCTGCAAAACGGACAGTGGAACTCCTGCTGGAACACGTTGTCAGGCTTCGTGGTTTCGCTAAGGACATTGTTTCTTACTGGGGTCCCCAGTTCACCGCCCGGTTCTGGAAAGCTTTCTGCTGTCTTATTGGGGCCTTGTCTAGTCTCTCCTCTGGTTACCACCAGAGGAGAACGGTCAGGCAGAAAGAGCTAACCAACAACTATGGCACTTCTTGAGATGCTTTTCCTCCACCCAACCACCCCTTTGGCCCCACTACCTGCTCTGGGCAGAGCTGTCTCACAATCTCCACATCTCCTCCTCCACGGGTCTCTCTACTTCTGAAGTCTTTCATGCTTTTCACCCTCCCATCTTTGACCACCAAGAGACTGAGGTGGAAGTATCAGCCACTCAGATGTTTGTTTGCCGATGTTGCCTGGACAGGATTAAAGCTAGAGCTGCCATTTCCCGATCTAATGCCAAGGACTTTAAGCAACATAGCCACGACACCGCTCATGGCCTTCGTTCCAGCGTACAGAAACTAGGAAGCTCACTCCAAGCCTATACTAGATTGTCGGCAGGATCAATCCCGTCACATTCCACCTACGCCTTCCATCCTCCTTGAATGTGCATCCAGTTTTATTGGTCACAAGTTTATGGACCTGTACAGCACTTTGATCACATTGAGTGTGTAAAGTGCTCTATAAATAAAAGTTTGATCTTTTGATTTTAAATCCAGATCCTTTGTAATTCAGGCATTATGTGCATGTATTCGAGAACAACATTCAAAAGTTGACAAAAGCTTGGAGAATTTATCTTTTCATAAACCAAATAAAATTTCAGTGTAAATCTTTAGTAGAATACTTAATTGAATTATATATTTCATGTTATGTCTTTGTAATGGCCTGCTGAAGCCTGTGATATTTGCTGTATTATGGGATCCATTTAGTTTGTAATATACCAACTGCTTGATATGTATGGGCTGGTGTGTCTGGGAGGTTATGTTGAGAGCATGAGGGGTTGGTGAGATGGGGTCCTCAAGTTAATGTCAGGTTATAATTGAGTAACTCTAGTTCAAATGCCTCTCTATTAGTGCCGCCTATCAGCGTGTACTCACTTTTTCATTTAATGTTTCAAGCTCAATTTTCAGACTCCCAGAATTGTATTTCTGCAATAATATATTTTTTTTACCAATAACATATTATTAAACATTTTACAACTGCTAATGAAATTGTTCAAATAGTAAAACATAATTTGTAAGTTTAAATTTGAATGTTTGCTTTGGAATAAAAATAAATTATCCAAAGTTGTACTAGAACCATGTAATTGACTTCTTCATAATCTGGTGATCGTCCAGTCTACAGTCAACTATACAACAAAATAGGTTTTTACAAATGCCTCAAAATATTTCACTATACCCATAGCCATTAGTCATATACTATGTAGGAAACATTGAGACACTAGCTATGCAATGTAAGTAAAATATCTCCTGTGGGTCTACTTATGTTTTAATTGGTGTTCCAATATTTTTTGCACTCCATCTGAAGCACATCAGTCAGGTTTTTAAATGTATTGGTGCCATTCAAGTGTAGAACATGACACCAACATGTAAATCTGTGTTATGATTGTAATATTCTCAGTACGGGCTGAAGCTGATCGGTGCAAACAGCTTAATTCCTGGGAGCAGATGCCATTCTCCATTCTAGCTGCAAATTCATGGCAATCAAAACTAGCTAAACTAGCTAGAATTTTTTTTTTTACATAATTGAGCTTTTTTGTTGATTGTAACAAATATTCCTAAGTTCAACGGTCAAATATTATTATGTCTTCCCCCTAGATGCCCTTTCAATTGCCCCAAATTTAAAATGAGTTTTCAAAATCAGAATCAGAATAGTTTGTCACCGCGGTGACATTTTCTTTGGCTACACAGGTTCACATTACAGTTCACATTACACATAACCAAGGCAAAAAAACTGACATAAACATGCAATGACCAAAAGTTACATTTTATTTATTTTTATTTTTTTAAGCGTTCCATTTTTTTTTGCGTTTTCCTCTATTTACTGCAGTTGCTTCTATAGACTCCATTAGGCAGTTTATGAGAGTAATTCGGGCTGAATCTTCTGGATGTACATGTGGGTGTGACGCACTGTGCGCTTTCGTTCACCTGGCTACTTTGTTGAGTTTCTGCCATAATTGATAACCTGACTCTCGCCAGATTTGTTCCCCAGAGCTCCACACATCCATCTGGGATTGCTCCATTGGAGATGCATTTCAGAACGAAGGGCCTTATCAAAAATTCTTGCATATGATTGGATAAACCACTTGTCCATCATCTTTATTGATGTGCTACTTCAACCACTCACATCAAAACCAACACGTGACGCTGATGAAAGCAACACAGAGAAAACCAAAATAGAACAGCCACCATCATGTATATATCGCACAAACTGTGTTGTTTTAAAGAATTACCCGTTTTTCGAACCGTAAGGCTCACCAGATTATAAGGCGCATTCGATATTCTTCCCATATCACTCAGCTTCTCCACAGACACACATACTACCTGAGCGGGAGAGCTATCTGTCTGTCGGGAGTACAATATTGCAGACTTTTGATCACAGCAACATTATTTTTATGTAAGTTAAAGCCAGGCTATAAGCGCTGAGCAGTTATCTCCTCCTCCTTCTCTGCCACGGAAAGCGAGCCTGCTCCACACACACACACAAACACGCACACACAAAAATAGGCGAAAGAGTTTAAAATGAACTCAAAACACCGAGAATATCCAGCCAAGATTTTACCTTTCGATATCTGTTATGCACAAATATCACCCACTAACTTAGTAAACACTTTATGGTGACTTTTCAGCCACGGCGAACATGATCCAGTCAGCGGGAAATCACAGACTGTCTGCCTGAGTAATTACACAGCCACAGCGGCCGTAACACTGCAGTCTCCCCGGCCAGGCTTGCCTGTCAGCGAGTCTCTGCTGCTCCTGACAAGTCCGAGCAGAATTAAAATTGGCTCATAATCCTGATAAACCAACTGCGCAGATGAAGTTTGGAGTGTACTTTCTCGCCTAAAATCATCTTAAAACAACTTTTTGTGATAAATTAAGGTTATAAAATTGATAGGATATGTTTGTAAACTCTTCATCTCCTTACTCCACCTTTGTTACTGCACACAACCCCGCCCCCTCAACGGGCCTAAGAAAGCAGAGCAAAGTACTGGACTGGCTGGAGGACCAAAGCCCAGAGAAAGCCGAGAAGTACTGGGTCGTTTAGGGGACCAAAGCCCCAGGAAAGTTAAGAGTGGGTAAATGAAATTAGTCGGACAAATGTATATGGAAACGCTACCTGTGATTTGCAAAGTCCCAGGCTCTTGAGTGGCGATGGAAAAGGGGTTATTGTTGCTACTTGCTTCCTCGCTGCGAGCCGCCATTGTCAAAGCAGTCGCTTCTCTGATATGTCACATCTATGAAAATCCCGCCTGGCGTTCCTGATTGGCTCGTCCATTTTATGTGGTATTGAAACACCTCCCAATGGCAGCGAGTCCAGATGGATGTGTGGAGCCATGTGGAGCTCAACTGAGCTACATCCATCTGGCGAGAGTTAGGTTAGTAATTGATGCAATAGCAAGAGAACATGGTCCAACTTCAATATTTATAACTTTCTGACCTCAGAAGACATTATGCATCTAAACAAAAGACCTGTGCATTCCCAGCGTACCATGAACGTGTACAACACTGGTGTCATTTCAAGTTGTTTCCAGAGGGGGGCATACTTTTGCAAAGTCTCTGGAACTTGGGCAATTCAGTATACTGTATACAGTATTGATATGGTTTCATCTGTGCATTTGATATCATTACATTTCACTGTACCTTTGCACCCCCCCCAAGAAAAAAAAACACAAAAAAATTGCTCTTGATAAAACTGTTTATTGTCCTCCCCAAAAATGAAACTGTTTATTTGCTATTGCATTCAGCCCCACCATGCACTATAGTCAATTTCTGCAGGACATAGTTACAGGGATTAAATGTCTTGTTCGGAGGTAGTGTAGCAAGTCTTAGTTGTGATGCAATATTATTTTTAGAATAAAAAGGTTATCCCCTGACCATTTTACAATATTTAATGTCAAGTATTTTTAGAATTGTATTGTAATGAACTGGCAACTGTGTCTGGATGCCCACTCAAGGAAACTTAATTTTTTCCAGTTGTGTACAATCGGTAATGGCATTAAACGAAGGACTTCAGATTATTTCTAAATGGCTGTATAACCCTTCTCAGATTGATGGGCAACAACAACTGTTTTGCTGAGGTCAACCATGATATCTGTTTCGACTAGCACACACGTCTAGACTGGTCTAGACCAGGGATTCCCAAAGCTGCTTCTAGGGGGTGTGCGAGATGAAAAATTTAAAGGCGGTGTATTTTCCCCACACCGTAAAGAAGTCTAAATAAACATTTCCTTTTGTAAAAATTAAAATCAAAAACTGAAAATTTAATAAATAAAAATGTGTTATTTATAAGAAGTCTTCTACGCTTCATTCTTCTATGCTTCATTTTAAGATGAATATAGAGGAAGTTATCTTCTTCTATGCATTGTGCTGTATATGTGCACCTAGCTTTTGGCCTCTACTTCATTAATTCTCGCAAATATGCTGAATTGGCTGAAATCGAGAACTAAGAGAGAGAGAGAGAGAGAGGAATCGGAGGCAACAGACGAGAGAATTGCAACGGATCCGGGAGAAGAACACAAGCGGCAGTCAGAAAATGTCTCTTTTTCTCTCCTCACTTCACGTCGTTTACGTCAGTAGAGGTAAAATTGAATTCGGGCCGAAAGTTTTATTTACAAGATCAAATTGAGTGACTCGGTCTCTCTATCGATTGTGCAGTACCTACAAACAGCGCTGCCCGTGGTGCCGTGACTCTGAACCACTACAACCACTGATGCGCATGTCACACCCAGACTGCTGTCGCCACCGCTGCTGCTGGTGGTAAAATTAGTGCTCACGCACAGAGCTGCAATACTTTTCATTGTGATTCAGACAGGTGCAGTTCATTTTACAGATGCAGTTTTAGCGCGTATTCAGACCGGAGCAGGGAAACAGGCAACCGGTGGTGGGGGCTGCGGGGAGCTGAGGTGTGTTGCCATAGGTGTGTTTCCCTACTGTGAAACAATCAGGAAATAACTTTTTTATTTCTCTGATTAATAACAGCTTCATGGAGCGCTCTGTTATTGTTACTCTGTGCCGCTCTACCAAAGTGTCTGTCTCTCTCTTGCTCGTCATCGAGCACAAACCAAATTAAACTTCTTCGTGTTTGTATTTTGCGGCGTAAATTGTGAGTCAGACTGAGATTTAGAAGCTGTTACATGAAATAAATAAAATGAGAACACACACAGGTAGATCATCAGCGTTTAGTCCATGAATCCACCTGGAATGTCTACTTCAGAGACGTTTCAGGTTGTGGAGGTGTGTGTCTCTTTCTCTCACTCCAGGCTGGGCCACCGATGCACCCGAAAATCCTCAAGATTCTGTTGTGGATGTTGTGTGTAACTTTATTGCAATTTAATTCAAATTATGTTCTAATTTTATTTCCATAACCTTTGTTATGATGGTTGTAACTGCAACTGCACTTTTTTTAATTTTATTTTTTAAAGAGTGGGGGTGCGTCAACACAGTTGGAACACAGAAGGGGGTGCTCGCTCGGCTGAAAAAGTTTTGGAACCCCTGGTCTAGACAAGTAAAATGTTTAGGTTTATGCGTTTGTTGGGCAATTACAACTTGCTGAAAGCCAATTAATCAATGGTTTTTGATTAAAAGCAGCTGGCTACTACTTCCTGGCTTATATTTTATGTTGGCAGCAATGCTGGACTTATTGATCCAATTTATATTTGTTTCATAAATTTTGACGTGAAATCTGTATTTTTGTGCTGTTTAGGTTATATTTAGTTATTTAAATTATTTTTAGACAAGATAATTTTTATTATACATCATTTAACACCCTGCACTGGAAGAAACACCTAAACTGGAGAGTAGTATTGAACTTTAAAACATAATTTAAATGTGCAAAAATAACTGAGTCCTGTGGTTGTAATTTTTATATAAAAGTTAACAATGTCTAATGGTTATTTAAGGTTTTGCTTGGAAATTGGTGGATGTAGTGAATTTGTCGCTGTGCTTTATTGCCTGTTTAGTTAATTTTAATGATTGTTTTGACATTTATGTTTCCTGTCATGTTGCAGAGTTATGTGATCACACAATGAAATATGACATGGAGTTAAACACAGTTCCTTGTTGAAAGGTTTACCACTATCTCCACATTATATATTACATTTATGTATTTTCTTCTGAACAGCAAACTATTGTCAATTGACTTTTCTTCTAGCATTAGGAGTACCTTAGATAAGCAAAACAAAAATAAATATTTAAGGGTTAAAAGGAACTTAAATGTTAAGCTTCCAGTTGTCAGGCTAGAAATGTACTGATCCACAGATTAGATGTTTTGAAATTTGTGTATATGTGTTTATATATGCCACTAACATGTCCTCTTTGCCCCTGTATTGTTCCTCACATTCGTTTTCTTCTCAAAAAGTCATGGCTTGACAAGGTGCTGTGCTCTGTAAAAATTATGTCTTGTTTATACGTATTTATTTCCCCTTGACAGTTTAATTATTTCTGGCCCCATTGGAGAAAACCACATAAAAAAACTCCCCATGTTCAAACAGATTCTAATTAGGAATGCTGGAAAATTAAAACAGAGTTGTTTCAAAATGCTGTCATTTTTCCAGGACCTCGTTTGGAATTATGTCTCAATCAGCACAAGCGGAAATAATTACTTGTATACCTTCTAACTGCCAGCATTTACCAAATGGCAAAGCAATTTACAGCCATCATGGCCTGAGAAGCAATCATTGGGCCAACTATAAATTCACAGGCCGACGGTTTGGAGAGCTAGATTGGAAGGAAGAGTTTTAGTGGAGAATTAGAGAGATGAAGAGGAAGGGTGTGTCTTCCTCCAGAGGTTCTCCCTCATTGTCTAGCCAGTGTTCTGTCTTCTGTTTTTCTTTTCATCAATTTGAGTCCTTTTTTAATGCCCTCAAACCAGTCATTTTCACTGTTTCACTTCTGCCTTTTTCAGAACTCCTCGCTCATCATGGCATCTTCCATCTTTTTTACATTGAGACCATAACACCAAGAATGGCACACATTAACACCTACACACACCTTTCGAATGGAGGAAGCGGCGATTAAGTGATTATTTTCACACACACCATTAAACATTCTCATTGCTCACACAGACAGAGCCGAAAGCCTAGATAAAAACATACATGAGCAGAGACACTTAAGCGGCCGCACACATTGGACTTAAAGTAATTACTCACACACGTCATTAGACACAGACGCAGATGAAGTGGAGTGTGTTTATGGTTTGTGTATCTTTAAGCATGGACTGTTGTAGCCCCTTTTTACTTATTGGTGCAATAATACCATCAATATAATACAACAAATCAACCTCTTTTTTTACCACGTCACACCATAAGTTCCCCCAAGTAAACACAATTTTGCTCTGAAGTATGTTAAGCTTTAAACTTTTTCTTTTTTTTGGGGGGGGTTACATTAGGTTGTCCTACAATCATGGTAGTAGAAGGGGAAAGCTAAGTCAGACTATTGTGCTTTGTGCGTTTTCTTGACTGTCCTCCTCACTATGGAATGTTTGGCATCCATATCTCTTTATGAGCTAAATCAAAAATAATTTGCGGTGATTGACCTGATGAAAGGACAAGGTTAATTGTGACAGCGGTGCACTTCCCTTAGGTGCACCAGCAGGACATAGTTCCACCGGGACTTGCTCAAGAAGGCTTCATAAATGCTTGCATTTCTATTTTTTGCTATTCAAATATCTGCTGTTGACCATGTTGAACAACTTGCAGATTTATCCTGTTTTTGCTTTTTGTCGCACTTAAAAAATCTGGCAAAAACAGATTGTGTATATATAAAAAAAATGTCTCAAATGAAAAAAACTACTAACATCAATATGGCCTTATGTGAAAAAGGGATTGTCCCCTAAACCTAATATGTTGCACTTTGAGGCAACAGTTGCCATTGGCTATTTGCAAAAACTTTTAATTCTGCCACATTGGATTATTTTATTTGTTTGTTTTTTACATAAATGGTATGTTAAAATTCAAGCCACAGCATTTCAATCAGATTTAAGTATTGAATTTGACTCAAAATCCTTCGTTTAGTTTTTTTTTTTTTTACCCATTTAGAGGTGGACTTGCTGGTGTGAGTCACATCATTATCCTGCAAGCAGGCTTGAGTTATGCTGCATCCAGTACCAATGTTGGGCTCTGCTCAGACATTAACATTTTTCCTTGCTGATTGAGTTGTAAGTAGACAAGCCTAACAACTATCATTCACATCTGGTGTTAAAATCCATTCTGAAGTAGTCAACCCACAGCATAGGGCTGTTCAACTCAGATATATGTGACTGTCATGTGTTTAGTTGTTGTTGGTGGACCAAAGTGCAGGTAAGAGCTTGGGAGTTGCATGATGAGGTGAAAGGTGATTTATTAAGTAAAGAAAACCACAAAACTTAGGCAAAGCAGGAATCAGGAACATAACAAGGAACAGACCAGAACAGGGGGTGGCATAACAGAGGACCTGACAATGAGAGTGAATGATCTGGCTGAATAAATGGAAGAGGAGACGGAGAGGAAGGAGGGAGAAGCAATTAGCACAGGTGAAAGGTGTAATGGTAATTAAGCTGAGGGAGAAAAAGAGCAATAATTTGACAGAGACAGGAGAAGAGCAGAATCTAACAAGAATATAAAGCCATGGTGAATGGATAGACCATGAGCAAATAAACTCATTTTAATAGAACTGAAGACTGAGGCAGGAAAATAAGGCTTTAACTGAAACAAGCGTAGCTAACCGCATCCAAAACGAACAGAATAAATGACTGGTAGTAAGAAGAAAGGAGCAAAATCTACAGACTGACAAATAATAAAAGGTGAAAAACATAAACAGAGCTGTACAATCCCCAGGATTTGTAGCGTACCACATTAGTATCTGCATGAATGGGTGAATGAATAAATGACTCAATGTATTGTAAAGCACTTTGGGGTCATCAGGGCTTGATAAAGCACTATAAAAGAACAGGCTATTTACCATTGACTCATTTTAAAATGCAATGACCACATTGGGTTCAATCAGCTCCAAAATTGAAAAAAAAAAAAAAAAAGAAACAAGTGGTGAGAAATGTACTCAGTGTTTTGATGTCATCTGACCAATAAAATCCCGACCAGTGAAAAAATATATTTCTTCTAGAATACAGACAAGGAAAATCCTTAAAGCCCCAGTGTGTAAGATTTTCACACTGGTGCGCTAAATGAATTACAATTGGACTCGCCGTTTAGCATGTAATAACTACTACAGAAGCCGTGGGGTATCATAATGTGACATTGTAAACATGTCCTCAATGTATTTGGTACCAAGCTACTGTGGTCATTGTGTGAAATGGTTTTTGGCACTGTTGCCAAATCCGCTTGTTTTTTTCTAAAGTCACTTGTAAAATCCGTGAGTCATGGCTTTATGGGATCGTTTCTGTAGGTGAATTTGCTTACTTGGGATCTCCTTTAAATGACTATAAACACCAGTAAAGAGATCCGCTTCTACTGTTGCACTACAGACGGTGAACAGGCCGGCTGATATCTCTGTTCGTCTCTCTCACAAGGTTGTTGGACTACACTGCCCTTTTTCTAACATAAAGCCAAAATAAACGTCACCGTTTTATTGAATGAACTTACCTGCTGTCCAGCAGAATGCCAGCAACCTCCGCATCCGTTTTAAATCCCCGCTCCCTCATGAATTGTCTCCACCTGCTAGTAATAGCTGCGCTGATCTAGCCTCTTGTTTTCTCCCAGTTTTCACTTTTTACTTTTCTTGATTACTTTCTCTTCCCTCTTGCTGGGCAAAAAATACGGATGGTCCCCCATTTGAACACAAAATGACAAATAGAATGATCTGCGATCTTCTTTGCTTGTTTATACTCCTCCACCAACAGCACATCCTCATATAGGATACAGATAGGGAAAATGCATATGGCTGACAAGTTTGGCCCCTTTCGGCTGCTGATATCAGAAATAGTGACGCAACATGGGGCCTCCCAGTGGGTGCACCGACAAACTACTTATTCTAAGTTATGAGAACGCTTTCAATTTTGATGTGAGGTTATTATATTCTGTCAGAATATGCATTTATAAAAGCACCACGCCACATTTGTTACACACTGTCCCTTTAAAGGAACTATAATTGAAATTTCACTATCAGGTGGGCTGTTGAGCACTGTTTCTAGACCAAAAGAAGATGTGTGACAAGCAACACCTCTCTCTACCTCCAAAATCTAAACAGCAGTTATCCATTTAAGTTTTAAATTTTTTTGTCAAAGAATTAAATAATTGTCATGAGTGTACATGAGGATCACAATGGGCAGCCCACAAGCCCACTGGGCTGCATTAAACAATACTAATTGTGTTAGCTGGGCTACCGGCTGCTCGCTTCACATAACAGTGACGCCTGGCCCATTGCTGGTCAAACTCCAACAATTAACCCACATGCCACAACTGTAGCATTGCGTTGAATGACATGTGAATGAAAACTTGACAACTTCTTTGCCAAAGACCGTCCTGATTGTCTTCAGGTGAACTTTTCGATCCGCTGGATGTGCTCTCCGCCATTTTTCTCCTATGCCACGCTGCTCTGGCGGTGGCCTTTTATGGGCCCAGCTTGTAAACAAGAGACTGGAGAACAGCACAGAGTGACATCATACCACATTCAATCTAAGAAGATGCCTTTAGTTCTTCACATCACTATTTTTTAGTTATCTAAAATAATGAATTGTTGCTTATTCCTCTATTAAATGATCTTTGAAGAAATCTAGATAGCTTTTTATTCCTGTTTTGTTTGCTGACAGCCATGTACAGTTTTGCAGTTGTTGTTTACAGACGTTTTTTTTAGTCTGTTTTAATCTGGGATGCAAAGTAACTCATGTTTTGAGTGTCATTTTCTCAAGGATGCCCTTGCAGTGTCCTGGGGCAGATTGCGTCCTGACTGCAAAACTAATGCACACTGGTGTTTTGAAGAAATTTGTTGTCAGAAATCTTTTTGAGTGCCGTTTTGCACTGTCCGGACACAATTGGACTACTAAAGATGATTGTTGGTACGCGCTCAAAATTGGGTCCTAGTTCAGAGTGACACAACCATAACTGTAACGACTAGGCATGTAATGAAATTAAACATTGATATCGAGATTATTGTGCACAATTTTATCCGGTTGTCAATGTTGTCATGGGTTTGTTAAAATTTGCAAAAAGCTGAAGATTATTCATTAAGAGCAAAGGCAACGGAAGAAATGTTTTTTATCAAATTGTCACTTTTATTCATCTTATTAGCGAAATGAAAAATACATGCTTGCTTCCAAATCTAAATTCAAACTGTTTAGTCAAAGTCGTAAGCTCTTTTTGTTACTTTTAACTGAAATGTGTCTATTAAAGCCCAGACAGATGTGAATGATAATCAGTAGAGCAGATTTTCATAAGAGACAAAAAATGACTAAGAGTCGAGTAATGTAATCATTCAAACCAACAATCATTTAGTCCTAAATAACAATACTGGATTTACTTCATTCCTTAATTTTGTATCAGTCCTTGCAGTCATCTTGATCCAGGGTTGAAAATTTCTCCTGAAATTCTCATTCAGTAGAATTGGCACCAGAATTGTAACCTGACTGAAGCCAGACACATGTCGCTCCGCCTAGCTCCACTCACATACATCTGGGACATCGTCCATAGAAAGTGATTTCTCCAACCAATTTTATGGTCTGGCCAATCAGGACGCAGGGCTGTCATTTCATAGATGTGACGTAGTGGAGACGCGACCATGACGTGAGACTGTTTTGATAGCAATGGCGGCTCGTCGAGGAAGCAAGCGTTAGCATTGATGCTGCTATTTCTTCCGTGTTGTCCAATCTACCTAATATTGTTTCATTAAAAGAACATCAGAGAACGCCTCTGAAGGCTTTTGTTGGTGGAAACGATGTTTTCGCCCTTCTCCCGACCGGATTTGGCAAGTTTTGTTTTCCGGGGCGCGTCCGCGTCTGCAGTGGACGCGCAGACGCGGACGCGCCCCGGAGCGGTTAGCGGTTAGCGCGAACCATATTAGGAGGCCTTTAGTCCTCAACGCGGTCGGCCCGGGATCGACTCCGACCCGCGGCGCGTTGCCGCCTGTCTTTCCCCCTCTTCCTGTCAGCTCACTGTCAATAAAACGCGTGCCACTAGAGCCGCAAACACATTAAACATTTTTTTTTTCCTGCGTCGCTCTCATCAGCGTCACGGGTTAGCTTCGGTGTGAGTGGTTGAAATAGCACGTCGATAAAGATGACAGACAAGTGGCTTATCCAATCATATGCAAGAATTTTTGATAAGGCCCAGCCTTCAATAAAGGCAATTCCTACGGCGGTGTCCCAGATGTATGTGAGTGGAGCTAGGCGGAGCGACATGCGTCTGGCTTCTGTCAGGTTACCAGAATTGTGGGTTTACTGTACAATAACAATGTAATACTAATGAAGTAAAATTCACATCTCGTGATGGCATTGCTATTTGTAGTTAGAACTGGACCAGCTAAGTACTCTGTCATAGCTTACAAGGGCCATGTTCAAGAGCTTATGATGATATTCATTGTTAATGGAACATGTTTTACCAACAAATGTTGAAATTTTAAACAGGTTATTTAAATGAGGAACTGGTGTAAAAATGTGTATTTTTTAACTTTATCACTTTTCTTCTAAAGGTTTAGTTTTACTTTGAAGACTTTGCTCCTTCTTTGCTGTTTTATCATCCCTTTCCCCTCGTTGTTGTCTGTGCAAATGCCGTCTCTTACCGTCTTTATTAGTAGTGGAATTATTCACTTGGCATGCACCTCAGTTGAATAAATTGAGTGTTGTACCATTGGAGAGACAGGCTTTTTTGGCAGGTATTCATTTATGTCTGGGAGTACATGTGTGTCGTGTTTGTGTGTGTGTGCGTGTGTGTGTCTGTGTTGTGTTAACAGAGAGACTGCATTGAGAGTCAAGTAATCCCAGTGGAATATCCCACTCATGTTCTGTTTGAGAGCGGCGTAATTAAAGGAGCGCACCTCTCCGAAGTCACCCATTTCAATACAAAACGCTACTTCATACAGGCTCACAGGCTGCTAGAAAGATACACAAAAGAAGCACACACAAACTCAGTGCTTTCTTACCCATGGAAAACTCATTCTGTGTATAATTACATCCCAGTGCTAATTTATCCCTGAGAATATATGAATACTAGAGGATGAAAAGGAGGAGAAAGTGGAACTACATAGCAGTGTGGTAGCTTTCCAATTTAGAGAAAATTTTAAGTAAAAAAATAAAATAAAAAAATAAGATAAAATGGTATTCATGTTATCTTATTAGCTAAGACCCCTTTTTCCATCTGCTGAACATTTGTCTCCATTCTAATATCTTTTTACTCAATTTATCTGCATTTAAAGCATGATTTTTTTTACCCACATGAAGAAGATTCTTTCAGACAGAGGGTTAATGCCGAGCTGCAACTGCAGATCCCCTCAGTTTAAGGTGGGAATCTGAGGTTTTGCTTGTACTGAGATGTCTGTTTTCTCACAGTATTTTTTGCATCTGGTAGTATATAGTAAATGGTCTGAGCAAGTACATCAACATAGCTTCAATGGAAACAATGTGCATGCACAGACACACTGACACACATTTTCAATGTTGACATCTATCATGTCTGCCCCGTCTGTCCCCATTTGATGAGGTCACAACCTCGGTCGAGCCCAAAGCCTATTCCTTTTGCCTGTCCTCACTTGATGAGGTCACACCTTTCACTCAGTGATGAGGTGCAGTCCAGCTAACCTTCAGTCTGACCACTGACAGGAAGGTTGAGCTGATATGACATGCTGTGCATGTATCTGTGGCAGTATGTGACTGTTTTAAGAGGGTAAAAGTCTCTATCCTTTTGCTTTTATCCAACAAATTTTATTCAAATTATGAACTCAGAAAAGCTTAAACGTGAATAAAATACAATGCTGAACAGTCACCTGTGGTGTTATTAATTTTTATTTGTGGTTAATATTCTGTTTTTATAAGTGGTAAAGTCGCATTGTCCACATGACTCGTTTACTCATCTAAATATACGTGCTTTCCTTGTACTGTGTATGCCACAGTTAAACTTCCACGCAAACTCACACCTCATTCCTCTTAGCTGCAAAACCTACCTGACCTTTGTGCAGGATAACAGGGAGCTCTGTTCCAGAGAAGTCAGTCACAAGGTTTGTCAGCACATATCTGTGTGGACGTGTGACAGAACTGTGTGTGTGTGTGTGTGTTAGGTCTTCAAACTAAATACATATCTGCAAACAAATATAGTTACTGTACTGTAGCAATGTCTATTGGAATGAGTGTGATTGCTTATGCTGTAATGTGCTTCATGCATGTGTGCCTCCTTGTACCATGCTGTTGCAAAGGTTAACCAAACACAGTTTTGGTGACAGGCTCCAGAAAGCCCCCTAAACCCAGCAGCTTTTCCAAACAGCTGGTGCTCTCTCCTTGGCCTTGATCAGCATCTATTTCCTGCATGGAAGTACTATACCTTGATGCTCACACACACACATATCTGTGCACACACATAGACATATCAGGAAATTGTTTGTTTAATTGAATTGTTTAAAGATTCATAATTCCACTTCCAAAGCTGATAATCTTTTGAAGTGTTGCTGACTGAATATGCATAGCCAGAACTACTGATCTTGCTGAACATGCTTAATTATATACATATGGGTTCAAATCTTTGTGAGGACCAAATATTTTCACATTGAGCAAGAAAACTCTAAAAAGTCAGAACATTTCCAGTTGGAGGACTACAATGCTTGCTTTTTGTTGTTTTCCTGCACTGAATGTTTGGAACTAAGTTTTTATTAATATTTTAAATTGTTAGGTTTAGGTCAAATGATATTATATGATAAGACATCATAAGTAATCAAATATATCATAAGTAATCAAATATATTTGATTTTATTAAGAAACAGTAAAAAAAAAACTGTAAAGAATGACATAATGCTGGTTAATATTTCAATAATACCGCTAATGTTTCTTAATCCCTCTTAATGGGAATTGTTAATAATTCACATTATTTAAGGCTGTAGAAGTCCATGGCAGTGTTGCTTAAACAAACAAAGGTAAACATGGAAAAGCGCACTAAAATAAAATATAATTAAATCAAGTAAATTTACATTGGAGTAGAAAAAAGCTCTGAATGTTGTCAGTTCTTTAAAAAAGAATCTAAATCCCACTTTTACTGCCTTTTTTTAAAATGATTTTTCTCTTCTTGCCTTTTTCTCCTTTGTGGTTTAGAAGTTGGAGGAAGGAATTGTGGCAGACAAAAATCTCATTTAAAAAAAATGTGTCATCTAAAGAAGACTCAGGCAAAACTCCAATAGCTGCCTTTTCTGCTGCACTTCCTGAAAACAGCAATCTAAAAACTGAACTCAGTTTCTCCTGTCCCTCATGTATCTGTGATTTTAAACGTGTGTGTGTGTCTTGGTTGTACTTTGTTTTGTTTTTCAATGCTTTTTTGTTAATATATTGAACAGTTGATGATTTATTCAGACATATTTTATGCTCAAATAAGTAAAACACAAACACTCATTCACACTTAATTCAGAGGCTCCTTTGGCTGTGTATAAAAGGACCAGAGTCCACAGCTCCCTCTGTTGGCCAATAATGAAGTACAATCAAAAGCTCTCTGTATCATCTGTTCCTCTCCCCTTCCCTCACAAAAAGCAAATTAAGATATTGTGTTTGTAAAACGCCATATCTATGCTTTAAACCCTGACAGGAGAACAGCAAAGTAATTATATATCCTCTATATTTGGAATGGAAGTAGTAACAACTTTATTCAACCTAATTAGTGTTGAATATAAATGAGACTTGGATCTGTTTAAGACTGGCACATTTATGTCACTGGGCCAGCGGTCTTAAGTGGCCACCTCCATGAATCTGTTAAAGATCGCGTTAACCAGCAGACACCCAAATACGCACACACAGGCATTGCTCTTAGTGAGCTTGCTGTGGCCTATTGAGTGCTGTGATTGATGTCAGTAAGTGTTGCAAAGGATATTTTTTCCATAGATGTCAACAGGCTGCCACCACAGGGTCAAAACACACAACCCACACAGGCTCATGCACACAATCACAGATAAAAGAGCAGAGTGGGACGTCAGCGGTGTTGCACAGTACAGCTGATATTTACAGATGGTGCAAGCACACAATTACACATGCATACAATTATTGGCTATGTGACAAGTTGATTAGGTCAGGTGAGATTTTATATTACAATATCCACAGTATTGTTAACAACTGGTTAAAGTGTTTCTAGGAATTGCACTCATGTGAAGACTCCTTGTATTTTTACAGGGAATTGGTCTAAAGGGGTCACTGTCAACATACAGACAGATTCAGAGGCAGTCGATAGCCTTGCAGGGGTGGATTGGGGTCAAACAGGAGAATATATAGTAAGGAAAATACCAACAATGAGAACATTTACTTAGAGACTCAAAAGATTTTTTCACAGAAGCTTTCTTGCTATTGTGATTTAACTCTATTTATTATTTTATGTCCTCAATATACTTTTTGTGTTTTGTTATTGTAATTCATTTATTATTTAAATGATTAGATGGCTTTTTTCCCTCAACTGTTGTTTATTGAGAGGTTCTGGCAGTTTTCTAGATATTCTCTCTTCCTGTCACTCACTTTAGTTAATTTTAATATTTCTAAATCACTTGCAGTAAGACTGTTTCACATTTAACTGGTATGTATGTTAATTTCAACATTAGTTTAGTGTTCCTACATCCTAATCTGTCTCCACAGACTAAAGAGTGATAGATGTGCACGTGTGTGTGGGATTCCCAGCACATGTGCTTCAGAGGTTTCAGTAAAAGATTTGTTTGTGCAACGGTGGCGGCAGCATTGATTCACACTCATCTTTGTCGATGCTTATAAGCCTCTGGATACATCATAACTGTGTGTGTGTGTGTGAGTTTGTGTGTATGAGCCTCAGAGCGCCTATGAATGTGCTTCGATTCATCTCCCTCCGGAAAGCAGCGTCTGTGTATGTTTGTGAGTTGCTTCCCTTTTGGATGCTTTCTGTGTTTTGTTACTTCTAAAGTGGTTACTTAATGATGTAATAATTAAAATGTTTTGTGCAGATAATCACTTTTAAACTGTGTTTGGGTTTGTTTCAGTGTTGGGTGTTTGGATTTTAAGAGTTATACCTGGCTTTAAACATGTTTGTGGCTGGAAACAATGCCTGTCATAAACTCACAGAGTAACTAATTATAAATATGCATTTGATTTCTTCACTTAAATATTGGGAGTTCCTTTTTAACCAGTAGAAATGTCAGCAATTTCAAATGTCAAGTATATAACGTAAAAAAAGATGAGTTTGTTGTTGGTCTACCAACAACACAAAACACACTTTCACACAAACATACTTCAAAGTAGAGATTAGTTTCAGGAAATGTTTTATTATCTGTTCTCTTCCAAATTTGCTAATTACAACCACTCCCTTTCATCTCTGCATTCCCCCCTCCCCACCCTTCTGATTCTCTTCTCAGTATCTGTCTCTTTTCAGCACACACCTCCATCTTTTGTGTTTGGGTACCAGAGTGTTGGAAAAGTCAAATGGGAGTCTGGAAAACATTAGCTAAAAAGACGTAAAGTGTGGTGTGTACCATTTTGGCAAAGAACACCCAAGTCTCTGTTGGGCTCCGATTTTCCTTTCCCTCTCTCCTCGCGTTCCCTGCTCACCATTCCCCTGTTGGCCACCCGTTTTAACTCCGAGGAGCTGTGCACTGATTCTCCTGGAGTTTCCATCTCGTCGTATTTCAGTGTGTTTGCAGGCATTGGAACAAACGGCACGCTGCTGAGGAGATGTAGAAGGGTTTGACAGAAACAGCAAGCAGCAGGGAGAACCTTGTCCCAATCATGCCCAAATCATTCCACAACAAAGGACAAGCACTCTGGAATTGCCATAATCTCGTATTTTACTGCTGGGCTGTGATGGGCTCCGCTGCGCTCTGCCTGTCTGTGTGCATTTGCAGTGTGACATGTTATTCAGGCTTTGGGTTTAGGGTCAAGCTTGCACTCGTTCCTTTGATCTAGCGATTTTCTGGATTTGATTAGGTCAATTTTGTGTCCTGCAGCCAAGCAAGCTCAAATCCATATTTTCTACCAGAAAGATTTCTTCAGACTGATTTTAGACTGATTTGGGGTGTGCGAAAGCCTAAAAATCGTCTGTGTTAAAACTTTTTTAACAAAGTTTAAAGAAAGCAGAAAGAAATGTCATTTTTATGGTCGTCTTTATTTGTAGATGTGCGAGGTTTTTGTGAGTGTTTATATGCCAACATGGCCACGTAATAAGAGTGGTAGAGACCAGAAGAGGTTTTGGAATGTACTAAGTCTTAAGATGGGTTAAGAAAGATAAACTAACAGAAGAGAGCAGGTTGTTTTAATTTAAACCTTCTCTCACCTGTTCCTTTTTCTGTTTCCTTCTTTCCCCTTCTTCTCTACTGCGCTCTTTGTCCGATCCCTCCTTCTCCACCTGCAGCACTCCCTCTCTCTCTTCTTCCACCCCCCTTTTTCTCCACCCCTTTCTCCACCCATCCCTGCAGCCATTGGTCAGCTGTCCACCAATCACAACAGAACCAGGACCTGAGGGACTGCATATGCAAAGTCCCGCTTAATATTCATGAGCAGCTATCGGGGCTTTAAGTCGTTGATTAGGACAGCAGCACAGTTTTCTGTCCCAACTGCCCGGCTGGCTGGCTGGCTGCGTGTGCGTCTACAGCCCCCCTCTCCCCCGGCTCTCACATGCACACAGCACACACGCGCTCCCTCGCATCTATACACACTCGCAGAGCCGATCAGTGCAGCCGGCGCAGAGCCTGGTAATTGTATTGCTCCCTCCAAGTGGAAGGAAGGACTGAGAGAGAGAGAGAGAGTGAGAGAGAAAGTGGAAGATCAGAGAAAGAAGAGGAGAAAGGGGAAACATATCAAAACTTTGATATTTTTTTAAAACCTTTTTGCTGTTCTTCAGAGGAGGTTGATGTGACGATGACCCGGTATCGCTGATGGAGTCGGTAGGACACCCCTTATCCGAGTGTTTTTTAATGCACTCTGAACAAGAGTAGGTAAATTTTACCTTTTAATCTTACCTTTCTATGCATCAACCAACTTATCATCTTCATTGTCTTCCACTGTGATTGACCGCATGTGTGTGGGTGTGCTGGAATGCTGTGAAGGTGGCCGGCACGGTGTCAAGGTTGTTTCTGCTGTCAGGTAGCACGCGATCCCTGCCTCAGTGTGTGTGAGAGTGTGTGTGTGCGTGTGTGTTTGTGCATGCTTGTGTGCATCTGTGTGCGGTTGGGTTACAGTATCGGGGACAGCAGTTCTTATTCTGTTTGTTATTAGGAGAGCCTAATTTCTGCCACCTGAAAGCCACACACACCTGGACACTCTCACACATTCAGAGGTCCAGTCTTTACTTCACTTTCTCTGTCTTCGGAAGATTGTTTTACTTTCGGTCGGATTGTTCTGAGAGCCAAACACCAAGTCAGTCAGGACCATTGTGTTGTGCATGCTCATCCAAGCAGAGAATCTGTAAGGTAGCGGGGCACTGGGGTTACAGGAATAACGTGGACAGAAGAGAGGAGAGCGGGCCATCAGAATGGAGAGAGGAGGCAAAGGAGTGGGGAAGAGCTGCGCTCTTAAATGCCAGAGGAGGTTGAATTTCAGACGGGCAGCTCAGCGTGTGGCCCCGCGCAGGATTTAGAGACAGTTACACACTCCCTCTCACACACACACATAGTGGCTCTAGCTCAGCTGCTCCTTTAGCCAACACTTTGCTCTTTTAGGTGTAAATAAAAGGCTGTTTAAATGCAGATTAACTGATTGCTCCAGCTGACCGCAGCTTGTGCTCATTCTTTATTATTTATAGCAATCAAAATTTTAAGTTGAGAAGTATTACGTTTGAAAACAAAAATAACAACTCACTTTAATTTTAACAATTTACACTTTTCAATAAAAAAGAGGAAGCAACTTTGAAATGATGCCTTGAAGTGTGTGATCAGCCTGTGGAAAGAATTCACTTTTTACATGAATTTAAGTGATAATCAGACAAGAGACAAAGTTGTAGGGTGCGTTTGTTTGAGTTCAGGCTTTAAGTAAATACATTTATTGAAACGGGTCAGGAGTCTTTATGAGAGAAAGTCTGAAGCGGAGACATAAAGGAAAAAATCAAGTCAAGTTGAGTCCTGATGTTTTACTGATGTGTGTGTCAAATATATATTCCTAAATATTTAAATGAAAGGGGGAACGTTTTGCATGTTTCAATCGCGTGTGTGTGTGTGTGTGTGTGTGTGTGTGTGTGTGTGTGTGTGTGTGTGTGTGTGTGGTGCGTGCACACGCTCATCTATTGGCTCATCTTACCTGCGAAACGTGTCTAATGGTCAGGGGCCGATGACAGAAATTAACAGAAATATAAATTTAACCTTCAGTTTATTATTGAACACGCCTCTGTTTGATCTGCAAAGAAGTTTTGTTAAACTTAATGTGTTCTTAAATCTTTTCATTTAGTTAGGTTTTATATGTAAAACAGCAAAGATCGGATGAATAACTTATTTTCAGTGACTTCAATATAAACTTCAGTTATGATTCCAGCACAGCTTTACAACTAAAGTTAAAAATATGCCTTTACTGTGACTTCAATTATTACAATTTGTAAATTAGTCGACTCGATGTCCAGAACTCTCTGGCATTACGGTTTTTCCGACTGCAGAGACGCAGCCCTGCACAGTGTGTCCGCACAGCTTTGGTCTGCCAGACCCACATTGGCTTTTAGTTTGAAGAATCCACACTGACTCCTGCTTTAATAACTTTGAATTAGATTAGAAGACATATATATATATTTTTTAAACTAGAATACTTTCCTTTTCCATGTTTGTATTTGTGTACCTAGGTGTGCTATGGAATAAATAGTGAACACTTAAAAAGACACCTTAACGTCCTAAAATCAGCAGTGGAAGGCATCTAATTTGAGCTGTGTTGGTTTTTTTGCCTGGATGTGCCCTGTTCCCTCTCGCCTATTTCAGAGGACCCTCTGGTCCAGTCACCCGTCTGTCCGCTCCTTCATCCTTCCATCGATCCATCTGTCCAGTGCTCTCTCTTCTCCACTCAGGCTTTGCCTTCTTTGCTTTGAGGCACCGCTTTCCTAATTAAAATATTAAGTATAATGATGATCATACCAATAATAATAACAAGTACCGCTTAAGCTGTTAACATAATTACAATCCCCCCATGTCACCATATACATACAATTTGCATATGATTAAAATATATTTTTCCTACCATGACTTTAGTGAATTTGATGAATCTTTTTCCGTGTATGCAACGAGGACAGACCTGTGGAGAGGACTGCACAGCGGCCGGGAAAATTTTTCAGGCAAAAGTTTGCAGTGCGATTGAGAAGAGAAACACAACAGTGCATAGATTTCATTTAGAGCTGATAAGCAAGATCTTTCTACATGTTCTTTCTTTAGTAATTTGAAAATTTGATTAAAATCTTTTTCTGGTTAGTGGGTAAATGCATATTTTTTCTGTGAAATAAAGTCACTATTCGTGTTTGAGAAAATGAATGAATTTTTGAATCACACAAAAAAGATACTTAATAATAATGTTTTACTAAAATGTGAAGGGATTTAATGATTTATCTGCCATGTCAGGCACTACTGAATATTTTTACATGTGGAAGATGTTGAATATTATTGTGCATTGAGAAAATAACTTTTAGAAGAAAACATTTTGGAAATATTTTTAAATTATTAACTTATTTTCCTGATGAAAATCAAGCTTGAAGGCCGAACGTATTGCAAACACTAAATCTGTTCATCAGCTGCTGTTATATTTCACGGTAAAGAAAAGTGAAGGGAAGGGTACCGGATGGATGAAACCTTTTTTATGGCCATTTTCTTTTTGCTCTTGCGGGGGTTATTTTTCCAGGCCATGAGGAAAAAAGAAGCAATACTGACGGAGAGGTAAAACTAAATGCTGGGAGGGATGGGAGGGAGACCAAAGAGAGATTGCGTAAATTAAAATCCTTTTAATCTCCTTATAAAATCATTTACTTAATTCATCTGTCAAAGCATGTCAATATGTGCCGCGATGATTTGCAGGCAGTGTGCACGTCTGTGAGCGGGTGTGCGCACGTTTGCATCTTTTTCTTTTTTGCCAAGCATGAGTTTGTGTCTGCCTGTCCACAATTTCTGCGTGTGTTTGTGTGTGTGTGCGCGTGACGTATTAAAGGCCTGTATGAGGAAGAGTTGTTCGTGTTTTTCTGTGTCTATATGGAATCTGTTGTCAATTCTTGCATTGTATAACCCTTCGTGGACACACGTACAGACACACACACACGGGCTCTTGCTCAGGCACAAGGCGGGCCTTTCTCTCATCTGAAGAGTCTGGGCTTTCCAGTGGTAAATTTGTCCCGTAAAGAGGAAGATGCAATGAGTGAGACGGATAGAGCGAGAGGTGCGAAGTGAGGGGGGTAGGAGGTTTTGCTTTTGTCTGACACCAGCACTCAGGAGGTCCGATGGACACGCTTCTATGCATGAGCGCACACACGTGTGCACAGAAAAGAAAATTCTCATACACACAAAGAGCAGTAAGCTCTTTCTTTTAAGGATTTGTAATTAAAACATAAACGTGCATTCACCTTCCAGCATCAACAATTAAATTAAGTGCACCTACAGCAACTGGCTTTAGTGAATAAAAAAGAACAGATTCAAATAAAAGGAAAGACCTTGATGATGGGAATTTCTCAGATTTATATCCAATCCATCATTGCTCCGAGTGCGTTACGGGTCAGTGCATGCCTTTATGTGTTGAAAGAGCAGTAAGAGAGACTTTCCCAGCTGTGACACTCACACACACCAACACCCACACACATATATACTCTGCAATTAGCCATTACACCACACTGGCTTTGAAGCAATATGTGTGTGTTTGTGTGATTGAATGCCAAAGTGCTGATTGAAAGGAGAGAGAGAGAGATGGTAGAAGGCGATGCAGCTCATCTCGCCCGTCCCCTCCTAGCCCCCACCCTTTTCTCTGCTGCGCTCATCCGCTCATTCCACGCGTTCCATCATCCATATATCCCCGTCATCCATATATCAAAATGTGCATTCAATTATTGTTCCTATTATGATGATCTATCAAATCATTTATGCTCCCTCTAAGAATTACTCACCACACAGCCGCTTCTGACTTTTGCCTTATTCAAGCGAGAGGTTAGGAAATCACTCTTTTTGGCCACATCAATGTAGACACAGATTTCTCTCTGCAGATTTGGAAAAGAAAGGGATTAAGATGAGCTGTTTTAAGCATGTGTACGTGTGAAGCCATTGTGCTGTGTTGAAAGCTTCCAAAGCCCTTAACCACTGCTAATACAAGGAGACAGCGATGACTTGGCTACAATAGAGAAGATTCCGATGGAAAGAAGGTGTGCAAACCCGTGTGCGTGTGGAAAAGTGTGTTCCATCATGGTGTCCGCCTTGTTCCACTTTTATCCTTTTTTGTGCAGTCCGTGGGTAGAACCTATAGATTGCCTGTTTGGGTAGTCGTCTTCTTTTACGTGCTCAAGCTGAGAGTCTGATTAAAATATCATTTTTTGACACAGTCTCAGAGGTTCAAAAAGACAAAAAATAATGATAAAGTGGAACAGGAAAGAGATGAATACAAGGGGAAAAAATGAATATTGAGGAAAAGAAATGAATGACCATGCCGCCTTTCAGCTGACAGTGAAATATTCCTCCTCTCATCCAACCATCATGCTTCATGTGTGTGCCTGATGAGGAGAGAATGACAGACCAGCCCACCATCCCGACACAATCTTTAGTCTTTTTTTTCCTTTCTCCAGTTTTTCCTCCTTCCTGACACTCAAGTGTAAATTTCCTTTATTAAACTCGCTACCTAAATTATTGTAACTTGCGAATACATCCTTTCATTGAATGAGTGAATCTGATATCCATTACGTATTTCCATTTTTCTTAGACGTTCAAACGTGTTGGTGCTTAACATTTTTCTCCTCAGACAGTTATAAACTAACAAGACTTTTGCTCCCCCCCCCTTTGTCAAAGAGATACATTTCTTACAGAAAATACAAAGAAAGGACAGCTTTGCATTTTCTTTTTTATCTTCGAAGTTATTTTTTTTCTATTTCTAAAGTTGTTTGTTCTCTTTCAGTTTTACAAAAGACTAAACCAGCTGTGTAAATGCAAATGCAAATCCATGTACCAGTTAATAAAAATTCAGGGATGCATTATGTTCAGGGTACAATGCAGCTCTTCTTCAACTTATTTAAAATCTGCAATGCAGAACTGCAAGGGTCTGCAAACATGTTCTATGTCTGAACATGACTCTGAAAAGACAAAACGCATCAGCAGCCAGGGTCCTGGATAACTCGGTGAACCCCTCAAATAAGGTTTTTGTAATTTTATAGTATTCACCCAAGCTTTAATGAACTCACAAACATATGAAAATATGCAAACGGCTCTAACTTTCTCACGCATGAATTTAATCCTTTCACATCTGCTGTATTGCGGTTTGAATTTACCTATTGATGCACTATTTACTTATAATTCTCCAGTTATTATTAGAAATAATGGAATAAGTTTAGTTTAAGCAGTAGGAAGTTGATGCTTAATCAGTGCAGCTTAATATAGCGTAGTTTTATGGCAAAACTCTTGAGACTGTGAAAACATTTAAAAATAGAAATATATAAGTACATCACTAAGGCAATAAAAAATTATAAAGTGGGCGAAACAGTTCTTGCCCTGAGGAGGTGCATTCCTTTATGCAGCTGATCCGCTCTTTTCCTCGCCCCTGCTGATAAGTCATTTTTCCTTTTATCTCTGTCTTCCTTCACGATTCCTCCCCACCACAGCCACACGCACGCTCTCTCTCTCCACACGCCCCTCCCTTGTGAAGCTGTCACCTTTCTGCACCCGCTCAGTCCCTATTAAGGCCGACAGCCCATCTGCCGCCTGCCCCGCTAACAGCTCCCGTCGCTAACGCTAACGTGCGCACACACACATCCGCTCAGACACACACACACACACACACACACACACAGGGCTTCATCCAACCCCACCTGCCCTGATGTGCCTGTGGTCACGCGCAGAGCAACAGAGACAACATTCAGAGCAGAATATGCTCATCCGCCCTCTCGTTTTAATGTGTCTAGACTAAAAACGTAAATGTAGATACAGGACTTCACCAATCCCCAGCTTATGTGGAATAAATGACAAAGTATTTCTCTTATCAATGGAGGAAG
The DNA here is from genome assembly GCA_037039145.1 of Fundulus diaphanus. Lineage (NCBI taxonomy): Eukaryota > Metazoa > Chordata > Actinopteri > Cyprinodontiformes > Fundulidae > Fundulus > Fundulus diaphanus. The sequence goes on along the minus strand of CM073122.1, from coordinate 17,477,245 downwards.
TTTCAGAGGAGCTTAAAAAGAAACACATTTCAGTGGCCACAATTGTACTGTTAAAAAGGGCTTAATTTGGTTCCCTTTTTTTTAGCAGGACACATTTTCTGTTTGCTTCTCAGGAGATCTACTGAATCTGCTTGTTCTTTTTCATAACATTGTCACATATTCTTTATTTTTAGCTATTCTTTCAGTGTTCAGCGACTTATATGTCAACAGTCCAAATTAGTTTGAAAACTATCTTTAAGCACATTTACGGAAGCACATTCTGGATGTGCCTGTAAGACACTGGGCTGGCCTGACTAGAGGGGTAATTAGGTAGGGCAGTTGCAGCTCTGCGTGCGCATGTGTGCGCGCTGTGGCATTTGCTCCCTTCAGAGATATATATGTGTGTTGCATTAGCAAGACTGGTAACTGTCTCATCAATCACCGCATCACCATGTCTCACACACACACAAACGCACCCACACACACACACACACACATGCACGCATCGACTCACACAAACCTTCTTGTGGTCATTCTGTTCACAGATGGACCAGCAACACATGACTGAGTCACTGAGCATCAGAAAGACACCCTCAATCTCCCCACCTCCCAACTTTAACTCACGTACACACTCGGTGTGCGCGTGCGTTATGGCTGCGTCTGCTCACTGACAGTAGTGTGAATAAGGTTAGGAAGAATCACAGAGGTTAATACTTTCTTTTATTCCCAGTTTTAACTTTACATTCACGATAAATGCAATCATATTTTTGCACACGTGTTACTACATTTGAACGTTAATTTGCTGAATTTCAAATATTAATTGTGAATGATTGAATGAATAAGAAATTAAAGAATATCCTATTGTTTTTGTAATAACTAATAAAGCACTGAAATAGTAACCCACTGTAGTTTTAGGTTAATGGCAGTAACGAGGAGGGGGGGAAAATCATTGGGGTGCAAAAATTTTGTAACTGTGACTTATCTCGGGACATTGTAAACATAGGCTTTCTTTTTAACTCGCCGTGTCTGTATATGCAGTACTTTTGATATGAAAATTGCTTTCTTTTATCTTTTTAATCCTCTTTTTTCATCTCTTCACTTTATACTGGCTTAAAGGATAAACACTTCTCTTCATAGTAATTATGAGATGGAGAAAGGCCCTTCATACTGTAACTATCATATTGCTTTTGGTACTGACTATACTTCAGTCTGGTTACACCAAGATACACTCCGGTAAGAAGAAAAAAAACTGCAGTATTAAGTGTTGCCTGTCTATATAGCATTTTGACACCACAACCAAAGCCAATAAGCATCTCTAGCAGCAGTGGCAGCAGAAAGATATTGATTTGTCCTATTCACCAGAGTGGAACTAAAACCTACATATTACACACTCTGGCCTCTACCTCGCTCTGCACCAATCCTGCTCTGTGGGTGGATGGAGGGATGGCTGTCAGACATGTCATTGGTCTGTCTACTTGTCTGTCCACCTGGTTTGCTTGAACAAGTGCCAACATCCCACAACTAGACACACAAGCTAAAATTTGTGTGGCAGATCTTTGAAAAGAAAACAGATGTATCAACATCAGCACTGTTTGTGTTCTATTTATTGCCATAAAAAGTGTGCAAACTAGTGATCTGTTATGATAGGAAAAAATAGGCAAAACTGTAAAACCAAGATGAAAAGTATATAAATAATATATAGTGGATGGGTAGATGGTAGTAGGCTCACCAACCTTTCTACGGACAGCTAAATATTTTGCTGTTTTGGCATAATGATACAAGATCAAATAAGTTATTATCTATTAAATTGAAAATTTCTCATCATCATACAAGAAAATCTAAAATTAAATATAGCAAATACTGGAAAGAAACACATGCACAACCCATTTATATCTGCAAAAAAACACATATAAATCCGCGCACGCACGCACACTCACACACACACACACGCAAAACCATACATATTTTAAAAAACAGCATTTAAAAGGCAGTATTTCTCGATGTGCTGCGTGGAAAAACAAACATTTGTTCAGTCTTTCGCAGTTTGGAAAAAAAGTTTTTTTCTCATTTTTCCCCAAAAACATTGTTGGCCAACTTGCTGTCTCAACATTTATTTAGAATTCCTGTAAGGAATAGAAACTATTTCAAGAAAAGACATGTAATTTTTCCTTACTTTTCTCTTTTTGACGTTTAACTAAGGAAATGCACTTTTTCTGCCTCATTATGTGTGATTTAATTTCTGTGTGTTTTTCTTTTGATTCTGTTGTACACCATCAACCTTATCACCCTTGCAACAGTTCTTCACCTGACATCGGAGCAGGGATTGATTGATGGATGGTAGTCCCTCCTCTGGTGCTTTAACACTTCACCTGCCTCATTCTGAAAGCATTATCGAAAGCTAAAACTAGTAAAACTCCTCCGATGTCAAACTCAGCTGGAATGTTCTCCGGTTAACATTCAAAGATGCATATATGCTCCGACTGATTTGTCTGATTGAAGTGTGTTAACACAACAAGACAAAAGCCTCTGCTGGTTTAAAATTACAACCTGTCCTCTCCGCAGCTCTGAAGGCAGTCTGTGCATCTGCCTGTTGGCCCAGCATGTCAGTCTTTGTGTCAGTTGTGTTGCTCTGTGTGTGAATGCGTGTCTGTGAGCCTTTTCGTTTTATGGCCTGCATCTCTATATCCAAACTGTGCAGAGCGGTTTCACACTGAGGCCAAACAAATAAGCAGAATTAGCACGTGGGATGTGGTTGTCTGCATGTTGTGTCTATTAAATACATTTCACCCACATCCATTTGTCTCTCATTGCATTTATTGTACTGGTGTCCTTGTAAGTTGAGGTGTGTTGAACGGAAAATGATTTGTTAAAAATATTTGTACAGTTGATAACATTTTTTTAAGTATTAACAGATTTTTGTTTAAACTGTTTGATAAAAAGCTTCGCTATACCTTCTGCCATTTTCTGTTTTTTTTTTTCTCTTCCTCATTGGCTGTTTTTTCACTGCTATCATTCTCTTTCTCCCCTTGTGAAATGTCCCACCGCACAGAATGAACTTATCGAAGGGGCCTTTGGTGAACAGCAGCAGCGAAGAAAACTCCAAGTCAACATATGTTAAATGCGGCGCTGGCGCCTGGAGGATGCACCAGAGCTACGATTCACTAGAAGCCAACCACATGAGAGACGCACATGCCCTCTACAACCCCAGGTAAGACAGAATTACAAAAGATGCAAGTGATGGCAAATCAATGCGCCTGTCCTGCTTAAGTTTTACACAAAAGTCACTCTGTAGCTGACACGAGAGGGAAAAGAAAAGGCAAGCATACCTATGCAGTAGTGAGAAAAGTAAAGCCTTCAGTTGCCGAAATAACTGGATGCTCATTCTGGGCGTGTAGATGATCTCGTTAATACTATCCTGCTGTATTTCCTGCAATGCAACTTCAGCGCAGAAACTTTGAATCATTCAATCTGGTTGGATGAGATTTTTATTTATTTTTCTCCAGTGCAGTTATCCTTCTGTTGCTGTAAGCAAGTTTTATCGAGCGTATCATGGGTGTATTTTTAGAAACGTAACTGTAAATAAGCGGATTGTTTCATGTTAAAACACAGGACACGGGTGGCGAGTGAAGTAAAGGCAGACATTCTCCGTCTTCATGCTCGTCCTTAAAGTCTTCCACTTTTTTATCTGTCTTTTGAAAGTTAAATATTTCTGTGGATAAGAAACGGTGAAAAATGCTCAGATTTCAAAATTGTAATAGTAAGTATAAGTTTTCTTTTTTATTACAGTAAATACAGTGGAAAATATAATCATGGAAATTATCGAAATGTTCAGTATTTCTGTTATATCTGTTGTAATTTTAGATCTGAATGTAATTTCCTCTAATACATTAAGATTTTGTAAACTTTATTGATGCATTCCACATGAAAAGAAAATGATTTCAACTAAAAATTGTCAATTTTTTTGGCTTAATTTTTTTTGTGTGAGATTTTATGCGATTAACTGATTTAATGCTGATATTGTACGGTTTTCAACAACTTATTAGAACACAATTGATTAGCTCATTGTTAAGCTTTCACAAAGCTTTCAAATGTTAAGTGTGTGTGTATATTACAGTGTGTACCATAGACTGGAAAGTCTTAGTTCAATAGGATTTTAGGGTTAGTCTGGGTCAAGCCAATTAGAGGTCTGGCAAGCCATTCTCACGCCGACCCCTGGCCAATCAGCGCAGCGTTGGTGTGTTTGAGCATATTCGTGCAATATGCAGTTGGGGTGAGAGGTGCAAAGTTTTGCCTTGAGGTCACATGCCTTATTTAACCATAAATAAGTTAAATATGCCTTCTCACTGAGGAGCAAAGCATCAGGTTTTAGTCGTAAGTGTCGGTCGACCAGTTACAAATAGTAACCAGTCATGCCTAAAACTTTGGGATAATGGCGCCATTTAAACTGCTTCGAACCATGAGTCAGATTTTAGTTCCAGACTCAGTGTGTGTTGGTCATATTTATACAAAAAACACTTTTTTCTTTTTTTTTTTTTTTTTTTGCTCAAATGCACATGGAAACTTGCCGTGTAAGATCACTTGAGTACTTCCACAGGATATCCGACCTCCAACTGTGTTGATGCGATTTGGACAATTATATACTCACTTTCTTATAAGCACTCATACACTCACACACACAAATTCTAAAACGTCTGGTTGTTGTGGTAAATTGTTGAAGTACACGTTGTTAAATATAGTATTCAAAGCAAAAATTAGCTGTACTTAATTCGTATTAAATTAATTTTGTTCCAGTTTTATCCATGTAGTTGCTGGATGCACAAAAGCATTAAATAAAGAAGAAGAAAAACCTTTATGCTTTATTTTATAAAAGCTTTTCTCAGGCCTTTTCTCGAGGCAGACACAATATTATAACCTTTCTTATATTTAGGCCATCAAGCCATGGGAATGTGATTAATGTCAACCAGCTACTGTGTGCATGAACACACACACATACACACACACACACACACACACACACACACACACACACAGACGCCCGCCACCACATCATTGTATACTGAGCCCAATGTAATCATAATGATAAAGCAGATTGCCTTAACACACAGATGGGCCTCCCAACAGCTTGTGTATATGTGTTTGTGAGTCTGTGTGTGTGCGTGTTAGTGTAGACAACACTGATTGGATTGCAGATTTATAGAAGAGGATTACTGCAGAAGCAGCGAGAGAACGAGAGAGAGAAAGAGGGAGATGGTTTCAGACACTCACCTCTCATTAACTTCCACCCCACTTCACCTCGGCTCCCCTTATTCTCAATTATGGACGAGAACTCGCATATGCACACTTATAAACGTACACATTTAGGATCGGATGTTGATCCGGTGCTTAATAATTTTAATGCAGTGTAACCATTACAACATTCATGAAGTACTTGCAGGTCTTTTCATTTATGGAATAGTAACTTGAGTTGAAAAGTTTAGAAGAATATTAAAATTGTTGACAAATATGAGGAAAAACAGCAAAGAAAAGTAATTTTATGTTGCTGTGAAGTGCTCCAAGCAGACATGGCGCAAAAGTTTAATGGGAATGACAGGACGATGTCACACAACATATCTTCGAGGTAGAAGGACGAGAGCTCTGTGAAAAAGAGGCAAAGGGGATTTTTTTATTTTATATTTTTAGTTAAAACCGAAAAAAATGGGCTGTGAAATAGATAGCAAAGAATTCAGGCAGAGATAGACAGAGCGACAGAGATGGGCAGAGACAGTGGGCACTCCAGCAAACCTGATTATGACTGGATGTGAATTAGATTCCCCAACAGATGGTCCAGGAGCGAGGCTGTAAGGTGCATGAGCCAGGAGTGAGGGGAGGGGGCGAGGCGGAGGAAGGAGGCCATGGGGGAAAGATAGGCAAAATCAGGCGAGTAAACTGAAGAGACAAGTGTCAACTGCAGCTTGTGGCAGGGTGAAAATGTGCAACTGTGAAATGTGTACATTTTCAGTGGTTTGGAGCTAGTTTGCACAATATTAATGAATATATATTTATGATGCGAGATGGTATTAGGTTTACTGTAAGTGAGTCACTCACGCATTTCAGCTTTAACTTTCTCTTTTTTACCTGAAGCGGTTCATTACATAAATGTAACAAACTGATCTGATCTCTACAAATATGTGGACCCTTGATGCACAGAAGAAAGATGCAGCTAATATTGAATAAGATTTTCTAGTTCTTTAAAACCGTTGTTTGTAGAATGCTGTAGAGAAAATTGAGAAGTAAGGGCCGCATGCTGCCTGTTAAGGATGGATTTCTTCCATTTTTCCAGCTGCTGTGCATTATTCTGCTACTTTTCCTCTTACAGTGATGGATAGGTGTAAATCATCACAGTCCTGTAGTGACAGCCCAATTTCCCCAAATCTGATCTGCTTAAAGAATGCAGCTTTGACGCTCCATTCACTCCGGCACCCTTTCCTTTCCTCTTGTCTCTTCCGCTCTCCTTTCCAACATTTCTTTTCCTGTTATATTTCACTTTCCCCCCCTCGTTCTCTATGATCAAATGCCATTTAGCTCCTCACACTTTCTCCTCCTTTCTTTATCTTTTTTCCTTCCCTCTTCCTTCCCCTCCTCCCCTCTATCTCCTCCTCCCATGTCACATTTGAAAGCCCTGCCATATTTACTAGAATGAAAATCCCCTTTCACCATCTGCTTAATAAAATGTGCTTTTAATCCGATGGAGGGATATTTTGTTCCTAAACACTTTATTATTTTTATTTCCTCATGGTTTCATTGGATGTGGCACCTTGCCCAGGTTGCTGTCCTTCTCTGTATAAGAGGAAGAAGTGGGAGAAGTAAACAATATATTCTAGACAAAATGATGAGTTTGTGTATGTGTGTGCTTTTATGTGCACTGCACTGACAGTGTAAGAATTTGCAGTCTTTTGCACACCTAATGCTAAGCGGTGCCACTTTTCAGCCGCACAATTTCACACAACCTTCATCAGTGACCTTTCTTTTATGAAGGAGTGAGCTCAGCCTTTATATCCCTGATATCACGTCACAAACAGATTCCACCAAAATCGTGTAAATAAGCTGTATCAGTTTGTATCTGTTGTAGTTGTATCAATTTTGCATATAATTTCAACAAATAGAATAAGAATTTGTGATCGTATCTTTCTTTTAAAAGAATGATTTGTGGCCGGCCACATCCAGCATCTTCTATAAAGGTTTACATAACAGGAGGATGCCTGGAGTAATTTAATTGATTTTCGCTCTGCAGTCTCTCCAGTAAAATGCTGGAGGTCACTGCAAGTACATAGCATGCGATTTAGGCGGCTCAAGTGTTAAAGCGCAGCTGGTTTAAATTTTTGTATGTATTTATTTGGCAAATAAACATTTTCATGTAAATCACAGATTCCTTGTTTTGACCAATATGCTGTTCTTTGGATAGACTTGAGCTGTTCTTTTCTTCTTTTTTTTTGCCTCATTTGTTTTGTTTTATTTGAAGCACTGTTCGCACACTAGACAACCACCACAATGACACGAAACAGATAAAGGAGACAGAGAGAGAGAAGGAGAGGAAAGGAAAAAGAGACACTGTGACAAAGATAGTGCCTGGCAGCAGCACACTTATCAGGAACTGCTCCGCAAGAAAATGACCTAAATCATCAAGATTCCCATCGGAAACACACACGCACAAAGCCGCACGTTTTAGCCCTAAATATCTTCATTGTATTAGCTTTTTACTTCAATAACTACACTAATACCCATTAGACTTTCAAATCTGAACCATCTGTTCTGTAGATCACACAGGAGCATGAAAGAACAACAGGGAAAGGTTGTCACCAGACACAACATGAGATCCCTAAGTAGTTCTCAATCTGAAAAGCACAAATCTTTTAATAAATACGGGGAAATCTAGATTTTCCTGGTGTCTGGAGTGCGTTTCTGCTATCAGTGTAAATCTGTGGCATTCACTTTCTCAGGTTATTTCACAGTTTTCTTGTATAAAGATTCACACTCACTGTATCACGAGTCATGAGTTTGCACACACAATCTGACATACTATTCAATACCTAGGAATATAGTACGCAAACACTGATATTTCCTCTCCTTTCCGCAGTCTTTACAACCCATAAGCCCATTTGGCAAAATGTGTTTTAGCCATTATCACATTGATTGTATGTAATCAGGGGTTTATTCTGCAGCCAATGAAGTGAATTACAGGTTTCCTGCCCAACTAACACTGTTGCAATTGATCTGCTGCTCCCTGGTGTGTGTGTGTGTGTGTGTGTGTGTGTGTGTGTGTGTGTGTGTGTGTGTGTGTGTGTGTGTGTGTGTGCGTGTGTGTGTGTGTGTGTGAGAGGGTGTAAGGTGGTCTTTGAGGGGGTGTGGATGCACCAACAAGAAAGAGAAGGAATGATAGGGGGTGTTTGTATGTGAGAAGTAGAAATGATGACAGCGAAGGATTGAGACCCAAAGAGAGAAGGAAGGAGAGGGAAAAAGAGAGCTCGGTAGGTGGGAGAGTGCTTCAGATTGACTGTCACAGTTGGAGTCATTTCTTCCCTTTGTATTCATTTTTATCTTTGAAAACAACTATAATCACTGACTCACTGTGATTCTGTGCAGCAAACCCAAACCACATGCATAAACTCGCACCAATAATTCAGTGTATTAGACCTCCAGTTCACTGTCTATAAGTTGGTTAGCCACTGTAGTTTTTAGTTTTCTGCACTGGATTCACAGAGGAGGTCACACTAAATCCAGCAGATGCGAGACATTTTCACCGATTCTGCTCCTGGCTGAAGTAGAAGTAATGAGAAACATAAAGAAATGTCCTACTTTTTTATAATAATTTTAATTAACATATAATTCCAGGTTCTAACCTGACAAGGCATTACTTATGACTTTTAGAAAAACATCTAACTGGAGAAATCACATCTAAACGTTGTTTCTTAAGCAATAAATCTCCCCACACCCCGTGTGCCTCCACATGGTTGGTTATACTCCTCACCCATGTCACGCAATGCACACAGATCTTTTTTTTTATTTGAGTTCTGTTAATTATTCTTCCTTTTCACATCAGTAGAAAGGTTTCAATCCTACGCAATATTTAACTAAACAAACAGCATTAGGTTAAACACATTTTAGACAATATATTTAATTATAATGTATCAATAAAAATATTGGGCACACCTCACTAGAAGAAAGGATAATTTCACATTTTCTGGCATCCTTGACCCATCTTTTGTGAATCCAGCAGCTCCCAGGTTACTCTTTTATTTTCCTTATCCAGTGCAGAAATTACCAGCAGCAGACCGCATTTTTTCTGCACAAGTTGCGTAATGCAAATAGCTCTTCTCTTTGAGAATGTGATGTTTTTTGCTCTGGCTGCATTTTTATATAAATATACATACATACCGTATAGGTGGACTTTTCCCAAGATGCACGTACCATGCCTAAATAAAATCTGGGCTAACCTCATCAGCACCGACAGATTGTAGGTTGTCAATGTAATCTTTTAGGAGCAGATCGTCCTCAGTGCCTAGCACTCATAAATATATTTGTTGATTTATCCCAGACAGAGGAGTCCTGCTTTAATTGTTTGATTACACAATATTCTCTGATAAACAATTGACTAACAGCTCAACAACTGTCCATACATTATACAGTCCCTAAAATAGAGTGAAATAAAGCTAAGATAGTTAAAAAAAGATGTGTAAGGACTGAAAAGGCAATTTAGTCCATTGATGAAATCACCTGTATTCACAAGGCTATGGAGATGTAAATGCATTTTGGTTCTTTTCCTCCTTACTCAGTTCTTTAATTCAATGTATTTTCTTTCATGCTGCCTATGCTTCCCTTTATTTTCTTCCCTCACTGAGCATTGCGAGTATTATCTAGATAAAATTGTGTAAGGTCTTTTCTTTCTTTTTTTTTCTTTTTGCTTATTGGACTGTGCGTTCTTATCAGCATTGAAAGCACAATGCTAGGTGTGATGGAAAGGTATTAACAGACCCGTTGTAGCTACACTGTCAGCACTTCTCCCCTCTCCGTCTCAGCTGCCACCCTTTATGCTTCCTCTCTGTTTTCTGTTTTACACGCCTAATTTTTACCCCCATAGGAAGTAACTTTAAACAAAACAAATGGTAAAGGTTGTAAAAGGCTTTATCCTGCTGCACCCCATGGCACTAAAGTTCATCGGGGATGTTTCTGCTTTCTAAATGTAATGGGTTTTTTATAACAATAATTTTAAGTACATTTATCAACTGGTAGACTGCATCTGTTACACTTAGTAAACTATAAATAAGACAAACAGATTTTGTAAAAACATGTATCTCTATTTTTGTATACATATTATTTCCTTTCTAAAACAGTAGGGCTGAATAAAACCTGTCTGGACTTATGTGTGCATCAGTGAGTGTTTATTGCCGCTATCTAGGGAGACAGCTTTACAAAGATTGTATATAATAAAGAAGCAATAGCACAGATGCAGACTAAAGGAGCTCACAGCAAACTGCACAGAACAGACGAACACAATTTAAGGCAGCCATCCCTCTAATACTATGATTGCATGTTTGTCCTGGCCAGTTGTCAGCCCACCCCTCTTATGATAGATGTCCAACTAAAGGTTGCCTAGCTTCTCATTAAAACAAGCTATGTACATCTCGATATGTCTCCCTCAACCTTTCTTCTTTTCTGTGTCCCTGGGAGTTCTTTCATGAAATGAGAAATCAAAAAAATAGAACTGGGACTGAGGAGAAAAGAGGAAATGACAAGGATTGTCTGAAATGAAGTCGAGAGAAAGTTGCAGTCTCTCAGTGCGTGTTTGTGTATGATCCCAGTGAGAGATGCGTTTGTTGAATATTAGATTTCTGAAGGTAAATCATAACATCAAGTTGAAAGAGGCATCACAAACACTATACTTGAGACCAGTTGGGTCTTTTTTTTGGGGGTTTTCAAAACTACCCCATCAGTTCTTACTTTTAGAAGTAATTTTACCCAACTTTTATTTATACAGGATTTTTTTTATGCAGCACATTTAAAAAAAAAATATTGCTGACAAGTTTAGTGACATTTCCAAATGTTACCGGAGTCTCACCTGAAGGGCTTATCGTAGTATTCTCAGCGAGCATCGGGCACAGTTCCAAAGCCTTCGCTAATGTACAGTGCATCAACAATGCACTGATGGGAAAAACAAAAATTAGCTGTGTCTATGGACTTTTAGGACTTCCTTTAGTGAGGAGTTGGCAGCAGTGGCACCCACAGTTATACAGCCTTCTTTGAGTGCGCTATTGTAAGCAGCTCTGCATGGCCAAACAGGGAGCGATTTAAGCCACTGTAAGAAAAAGAAAGATTGTTACAGAATGTAGAGTTTTGAACATGGTATGAGCTAAAGGATACCTACAGAAGTCAACGTTAAAGCGGGGCCCTTGGTTTATGAACAACAGGATAAAGACGTATTCTGGGGAAGAATGACCTGAATTTAAATGATCAGACTAAACAATGCAATGAAATACCAGACCTTGCACATTTTTGTAAAAGATCAATTACATTATGTATGTTGTTCAGTTCTTTCAAATGATTAGTATGTCAAAAAACTGACATAAAGGTGCAATTACTCCTATTTTACTTTATCATCGATATACCTTACATATTTATATATTATAAGAAAAGGAAACACTAAATCATTTTTTCCCACTTTTTATACATTTCATGGAGCACAGGAAAACAGGAAGAACTAAGTGAGCCCCGGCCCTTATGTTCTCTCTTCACACTCATCTGAGGAGCAGAAAGGTACAATAGGACTGCTCTTTCAGCACTGAGCCGTCGCTACATTGCGCCGTAATTATACTGATAACATACATACATAAATGCATTCAACCTCTTACTTGGCACAGCGCACTAGCTGTGATTTCTTAATCTTCTTTCCTCCACGCCTCTCCTCTGCACGCATGTCTTCTTTTTTATTCTTTTTTATTTCTCCCCCTGCGATGGCAATTATTTTTCATTCATAAGCAGAGTGAGAGTGAGTAAGGGAGCAGGAGTAAGACACGATAGAGGAAAAGAGAGACTCGGATGGAGAATGGAAATAGATCTTTTGGCACTTAAACTCTCTTGCTTAATGGTACTCAGAGGGATTGACAGTGGAAAAGGAAGGGGGACAAAAGCGCATAAAGACGGGAAAAGGAGAGATTAAATCATCACCACCACATCATCTACTTAAATGAGTCTGGTCGCTTTTTCCTGCTACTGCTGTTTTCAGTCACCCCGCTGGAGCACAGACAACTTCATGTCATTGCTTTTCTTCCTGTCACTCGTTTCCACATACACTGTGTCTCTCTTCTGTCTTATTCTAGCACTTTATGTCCTCATGTCCTCACGAGCTCTCTTTCCTGTCTCTTTCAGCTACTTTTCACAGGTTTGATTTGTTTCCACACCTTTTTCACAATGCTCACCACCACCCCACCCCATCTTGAACCAAAGGCCTGCCTTAGTATCAGATAAATGGATTTATAGACATTGGGGTATGCCACAAAGGCACAAATAATGGGATCCCTTAATTAGACTTGCAGGAATAAAGTGGAATAAAATGCATGATGAAAAGGGTGAAAGTGCCCAGGTACCAGACAACATAAATGTCATACAACTTCATGAAAATAAAAAAAACATTTAAAAAAAAAAATCACAGAAGTTTTTTTTTTTTTGTTTTTTTTTTGTGTAGATTTGGCACACTAAATCTCAGCTAGAAATAAAAAAAAAACTGCTTTGAGTCAATCAACTATCATCCGGTTCTGCAAGTCTAGCAATTCCTCTTTTTTTTCCCTATTCTGCCCATCTTCTTCATTTGCCTGTCTCTCTTCCTGTCTGTATTCATTGGCCATTCCCCCACCTGAGCAGCTCTCCATTTTCCGTCGGAGCGCTGTCTGTGTTTTATGGGTCCCAGTGGGATGGGGATCTTTTACAGGCCGACTGGACTTTAGAAGTCCCTCGTTTAGCAGCATCCTGCCTTAATTAAAAACCCCTTTTGTGCTTTCTGCCTTTAACAATGAAAGAGAGTGAAGGGAGGGAGGGCAGGGTTAGAGGGACAGAGACTAGTAATGTGAAGAGAAAGAGAAGGCGAGAGAGAGGGCAGAGAATAAGAGATGGTGCTGAATGGGAAGTGATAGGGAGACAGACAGATAGATAGTAAGGTAGACAAAGGGACGGAGGGAAAGATATGGACAGAGAGAAGATAGCTTTTAATTACAACTGCCATTAACAAGACACCAGTCCGCCTCCTTAGGGAGAGAAGGAAGGAAAACCAAGAGAAGGGAGAGAAATAAGAGTGACACGGAACAAAAGATGAGGAGAGGACTACAATCACAAAGTGGTGCTGATCAACCTGCTCCTTTTTTTCTTCAAAATGCACACTTTTTCTGTTTGGCCTGCGGTTTTTGAACCTGTATGTGAGTGTGCCTCCATATAACTATGTATGTATCTGTGTCTGTGTGTGTATGGTGTGTCTCTGGGATGACTGAGTGTCAGAGGGGCTGCTTACTGATTACCTTCATGTTGAACAAGCTGCTATTGACTTGAGAGTGACGGATGACCTCACCCCCAAGCATGTGAAAGTGGCTGTGTGACGCTGTGCTGCTATAAACATACCTCTCTGCTCTCCAACCAAGGATGTTTCTGATGATCCCCGATAGTTTTTTGCTTTTGTTGTCGCTTAAAGTTTTTTTTAAATGTCTGTATTTGCAGATCAGAATATTAACATTTAAATTTATACTTTAATGTTTTATTCCTACTTTTAGAAAAAGCATGTACAGTAATATCAGTTCTTTTCTTCACTTTCTTGTACTTTTCGCCTATCTTTTTCTTTAGGCTTCTCTGCAGAATGTCCAGTAAGGAGCGCCACCTAGAGTCAAATTGTCCGTCCTCTTACATAAAGACTGAACCATCGAGTCCTGCCTCTCTGACTGACAGTCTAAACCATCACTCCCCTGGTGGCTCCAGTGACGCCTCTGGCTCATACTCGTCCACTATGAACGGCCACCCCAATGGCTTGGACTCCCCAAGCCTTTACGGTTCCAACGCAGGACCCCTGGGACCTGCTGGAGGCCCCGGATCAAAACGTTACGAGGACTGTTCATCAACTATTGGGGAAGATTCACAAATTAAGTGCGAGTACATGTTAAATTCCATGCCGAAGAGGTTGTGTCTGGTGTGTGGGGACATCGCGTCAGGGTACCACTATGGAGTCGCATCGTGTGAGGCCTGCAAGGCTTTTTTCAAGCGCACCATTCAAGGTGGGCTTCCATTTTTTTATTTAAACTGTCTCTCTATTTGTGGTCAAACCATTATATTTTTGTTCTGTTTTGTCTTCTGCAATTTTCCCTCAAGTAGTTTTATCTCAATTAGTTTTTCCCTCGTGCTGGTGTAAGTAATTATGCGACTGTTTGAGAGGCAGTTGTAAAGACTTTGCAACACTATTTATATTTGTATTAAGTTTATTTGCTTTTTAAATTAACATTTCAAATTTAAAAATGTGTAAAAAAGCAGAGGCAGGCTACGCTGATGAAATTTCATATGATATAAAGGTAAACGTCTAGAGTATTCAACGTCTGTCTAAGATGAAAAATTACCAACCAGTCAAAAAATGCATACCATATTTAAATATTGATTAGGTTATTTGTTCTTTTAATAAATTTAACAGAAACTTGGAATTTGAAATTCACTTACTTACACGTGCACCTACCATCGTGCAAATCAAGGACACATAATGAAAGACCCAAGATTAGATGTAAACCCATATTCTTTGTAGCTATATTCCCTGCAAAGTGAGCCACCATGACTTTCTTTCTCTCACACCATTTCTGTTTTGATCATTTAATGCACCATCACACATACACACACACACACACACACACACGCGCACAGAGTCACCTAGGGCAGTAATATACACATCGGCGGTTTAACATCACTTCCCAGTTTCACCCACAACCTTGACCATTTCTTCGTCAACACCAAAAAAGCTATTTCCTGGGAGTGTTTGCATTCCCAGATCTAGCTGCTCATGACCGGAGACTGTTTGGTATAAGTCTGTTTTCTAGGAGATAACACGGTGTCAGAGCAAGGGCAGAGGTCACGTATATGGGTCAGGAGTCCACGCAAGGGGGTTGAGTAAAGAGAGAATCGAGCAATAATCCACATGATGAGAAGAGCATCAGGAATTAGGCTCTGTAATCCGCTGCTCATGTCTTGTTAGGGCTCCTATGATTGCAGAACGTGTACAGGTATTTAGACTGTACTCTACAAATTGTACAGTTATTTAATAGTCAGCTCCCAGCTTGATCACCTTTACATCTATTATATTCCTTATGAAGGCTTGGCGTGACCTTAAATTCAGCCTAAGTGAGGCATGTTCATGTAATTTATTCATTAATTTAAAACAACCTATGTTGCACTAAAGTGATGTAAAAGTAATTTATAAAGTAATCTAGCCTAAGATAAGGAGCTAGTAAATAGTAAAACAGTGTAGAAAACCAACCAGTAAGGAAAACAATATCCAAATTTTTAAACCAATTAAAAACCAGCATATCATAAGGGTCTCCCTAACATGTGTTGCAGTTACATCATTTTTAAAAATGTATCACAAATGTATCGCAAAGATTTACACTAGGTTAACATTTTGTTTGATTTTCAGTCTAAGAGTAAGTCTATATATATATATAGAGAGCATTAAATATTCTCAAGGGCAACATAAAATGCTTTTCATCAGGTGAAAACATGAGACAGTAGAAAAGAAAAAATAGGAATAAAGACATATAGATAAAAAATAAAATAAAACTGACATAACAAAAGTAAAAAAAAGTCAAAATTTACAGAGATGTGAATTTAACAGAAGTGAGGTTGGTTTGGAGGACTAAAAAAATCCTTGTTTTTTTATATTAGCATAGACTCTAAAAATCCAGATACAATTGTCAAGACTTGCATTACAAAGGATTAAAATACAAATAAAAATAAGTGATAGTAATTTAATACATAACATTAGAAATTTTTAAGCAATAGTATAAAATAAAACATTTAATTCCATCAATTAGTATAAATTAAATTAAATAATTGATAAATCATAAAAGAAAATATAATTAAGCCTCAAATTATGTATAGCCCTGAGTGGTTTAGTTTTAGAGTCCCCCGTGTTAATTTGACCACCATTTATCTTCTCCCTGGATGTAATACTAGGGTTCTGGACCGGCAAGAGTCCTGACTTAAATCTGATATAGAATTGGTGGAAGCTGCTGGAAATTAGGTGATTGCAATGTAGGCCTCGAAAACTAAAAGTATCGGAGCTCATCACCAAAGAAAAATCGTCAAAAGAAAACACACTGATCAGCAACCAGAAGCAGAGTTTGATTTCTGTAATGCTAGTAAAGAATTTTCCACAGACTATTCAGAAGGGTCTGAATGATTTTTGGCTCCCCGGTTTGTAGTAAAATGTACATAAAAACAGATACTTTTTTTCTTTAAAATTGAAGCTCCTTTTCACAACCATATTATCAAGGATAAATATGAAGTAAAACGTTTGGTATAAGAACAAATAAATCCAATTAAAGCATCAAACAGAGTAACTTATTAATCAGTCAAACCTTTGCTATTTATACTTGTCAGTGATCATCAGTCTGTTTTAAACAGGTTGCAAGTGTCAAGATAGATGATTTATATGAACTGTTGAATAAATTGTTCATATCTAGGAGATCCAGGTTATATGATCCTGTCGTTCAGGACAGTTTGATATAGACCTCACACTAAACAGGTATGGTAAGTAGGACTCTTTTTGACAAATAAACAGACATGCTTTAAACGACCTTTAGCCAGATGTTCAGAGAGCCTGCTAAGGCATGTTTAGTTAAAATAGCCCCACCACATTTAATGTTGCAGGAAAACTAGTCTACAAGGAAGAAAACATGGGGTGTGAAGGTTGTTAAAAAAACAACAACTTGAAGACTTGCTGAATTGTTTTTTAAACTAAGATCTATCTGTTCACCTTACAGCCGTCTTGTCACTTGGTTAACGAGCTACCAGCCAGATATTATTGATCCATTCAGTCAGTCATCTCTGGCAGGATTCATCTATCTGCTTTTTCATCCTTTTAACTATCTGTACTTCCCTTCCTTTGCCTCTGATAAGCAGCTTTCCCAGTAAAGCCCAAGAGAACAAGGGAAAGAGTGAAATGTGGGCGGGAAGTCATCTCACATTCCTACATGGTCACCACCACCTGGAGATGACCTGTATGTGTTTATTATGGGATGACATAATGGCACAGTGAAATCCCGATTAGATCTCAGCGCACACACACACTCACATACCGCGATACAGGCAGAAACACAGACGTACACACACTGCATATACGTGAATAGACAGTCACACACATAACCTTGTCGTGACTCTATAGGTTTAACCCGTCATTGTTGCGGGGTCAAATGTTCAACCACTTTCACTTGTTTCATTTTATTTAGAAGGCTTGTTAAAGATTACATGTATGGTAGGTCAGGACACAGCTGCAAAGGAAATACAATATCTGCAGTAGCTGTGTTGACAGGAAATCTTCTTGAGCATGAACGTGAAAAGCCGTGAATAACGGAACATTGCTGGACTTTCAAAATTTATTTTTCTCTGGGCTTGTAATCAATCCTTCTGATATAGTCTTTGTTTTACCAACACATAAGGAAAAATGTCATTTTTAGAACAGTTGTTAAAGTTTGTAAAAAATATTATTCTCAAAGAAGATGATGATATAATAGTTTAATGATGCAAAGGATAGGAGCTCATATTGAACATTGATTTAGTGTTAAAAATTTTTAAAGAAAATTGCATAAAGATTTTAGTTAAAGTGGTATTAATGTTTCTTGCACCATTTACTTTGAATAATTGTTCAAAAAGACAGAAAGCATTCTTGGACGCACTAAAAAGTGGACTGTGACACTATATTTGGCTACTCAATGCAGACAGAGTGGATCTTGTGTCTCTGTGTGGGCTCCACGTCTGAGTGTTCATCCAAATGTAAATGAGCGAAGGTTTATGTGCACGTCTGGGCACATGTTCCTGCTGCGTGTGTGTTGGTTTGTTTGTCCTGGCAGGAAAGCAGGGCCAGCCTCAGATGGGTAGTGGCAGACATATTGGTGTGTTTCAACCCATTAGCCAATAAAACCACAGGTAATCACCAAAAAAACACCTCCAGCTGGACGGGGAGGAGAGCATGGGGTAGGAGAGGAGATGAGGGTTAGGGGCAGATAAACAATAAAATGGGGAAAGGAATGTGGGCAAGGAAGGAGAAGGGGGAGGATGGACTGGGCACATAGATGTAGGAAGGAATTAGTGCTATGTGTGGGCTGGCGTGCTTTTGCACGTGTGTGTCGCAGTGTGGAGGAAGTGACTCTGGCAGCTGCTGTTTCTGTGGCTTTAGTCCAGTAACACCTGACAACCTGCATCTATCACTCCCTTATTGAGAAAGAGGGATAAAGAGGAAAGTAGAGGAGGGCAAAGTATGGGAGATAGGGGTGTGGGGCTATGAAATGGCAAGAGAAAGTCAAACACTTGGACACAAAAGATGAACGAGGGCTGGAAAAGTGAATCTGAGGCATAAAGTGAGGGAACCACTGAGACAAATATTAATGGCATTCATAAAACTCAATATTCATACATCTTAAAAAAAAAATAGGATAAATTCTTGAGTAGTAAATCTATTTTTTTCATATATACTCAAATAGATACTTGTGCATATTTCTATTTAGTGAGGTGAGTTAATGATTAAATCTTTTGGCTCTAGTCATATCATTATAGTACATTTCCTTTTTGTTTCTCACCAGTTTAAGGTAAGAATCAGAAAAGATCATATCAATTGTCGTTATCAGGGCAAAAGAACTGTGATTTATAATGTGAATCTCTACCAGATTACCATAAACTGGTTTGGATAGTTGCTTTAGCTCTGAGCTGTTTTTTTTCACTCCCAATTCCATGACATCATTGGTAAATATGAGTGTATTTAAAAAACATGACTAAATGCAGTTATTGAGTGCTGCTTTGTGATGCAATTGCACAACTTAATGCAACTGTGTAGTGAAGTAGTTTATTTAAGAAAAGAGTACAATACATTGTCAGAGAAACATTGGAGTTCCAGGGTTTGTGACTGCATGCAGTAACAGAAATATTATATATCTCTTACGGTCACTTTTACTGGCATCACAGTGAATACCACTAAATATCATCATAACATGTCAGCTTCACATCCATATCTTAAAGTGTCTTATTATAAGTTGTGGTATAAACATCACACATCGGAGGTGCACAGAAACTGTAAGACTTGGATATCAAGCATAGTATTTCAAATCCGAACTAATACTCTGTCATACTGAGAGACATTATTGCATACATTCAGTTTGCTAGGTGATGAAGTAGTTAAATATTCACATCTCAGACTTGAGATGCACTTTAGGGTAACTTGACCCTTTATTTACAGGCACAGTCAAATCAAAGTTCACTGCAGTTTCAGCGCCTCTTATACCACTGTCTTGTAAGATGGAGATTAACAGTTCTGCATAGATGTTACATTAATTAAAATGTAAAATCTATTATTATGATTGCCTCTAATATTTTCTGCCATTCTATTGAAACATTACACTGTTGTTGTTTTTTTGTATAAATATGATTTTTCTGGATTCTAGGTTTTCACATCCTGTATTAAGTCTCTATGCTGCAAGCTTTAAAAGTGGCTTTCGGTGTACAGCCCGTGCAGCTCATCTGTTTCCTTGAAATTACAAGGCCTTTTACTCAGTGCCCATTAGGCCGTGCGGATTCCATGTCATTAGCACATTTAGCCTTACTGCACAGGAAGCATCCTGCTTAACTGCAGAATTAATCTAGTCCTCCTGTAACATCAGCAAATAAAGGCTGGGTGTGGGCTAACTAGTCCCATTAGCAGCATCTATTAGGATGTAAAAGTTCCTTCAGCATTTAGAGTGTTTAGCCTTTAACTAACAGGGCCAATTAATGGGTGTCTTGTTACCCATTAGGAAGTGTTTGGGCATTTAGCCTTTTCCCAAGCTAACTAGCTTCTTAATCAGTCCAGTAATGAGAAAACATCCTCTCTGCTGCAGCAGTCAATAGTAATCACTGTTTACTCTGTTTCAGTGGGAGATGAATGGGCCTGCAGGAGTACTGTAGTTGTCAGGCGGGTATGGGAGGAGAAGATAACTTTATTCGGTTTAATATACTAACTTGCCCAATGCTGCAGATACATAGAAACAAGGTGAATATGTTTCAGTTTATTCCAACAAATCCAAAGCTGTGGATATTATTACTAAAGTTGGCTATGATTTGAAGGCCCTGCCTTGATGGGCATAGGTGTAGCTCAATTTATTAGAATATAATGTGAATTGTATTTTTTTCAACAACTCAGTTCAAAAAGTAGAACTCTTATTCCTTAGCAAAACAAAATATCTCTACTATTATGTAATAGTAAGATTTTTCTGACCAAAAAAACCTGATGTTGGGCTTTTTTATTGGCTGGAAGCCATTGTCATCACGCTTACCAGATATAAATGAGTTTCCGTTGTTAATTTGAATTACCCTTTAAACAAATTTTAAATGTATTGAGAAGCACTGGTATGTTTATAAAATTGGTGATACAAGTGGCACAGTCAAAGTCCTAATATCTCATGATACAAGACACAAGACTGCATTTTTTAAAAGATGTATGGTGAAAAAGAAGAGTGTAGAAAAATATTTGCTGTTGGGTGTTTAGCCAAATTAAAAAGGTTGTTTAGAAAGAAGTAACATAGGGAGGAGAACAAATATAAAGTAGGAAAACATTTTCAACATAGACAATACTGATTCTAGAGTGGTCCTCAGTGTGTGATTTTCAAGGTTGTGACATCAAAGGTCATAGTTCTTGACTTGTGTGTCAAATCCTGTTCTACCTTCACACAGCCTTAACTGATCCACATATAAACAAGATGTATTTTAAATGAATAGCCTATATGCGTTTTACACTGATACACCTAACTGTTTTTAAAAAGGGATATGCAAAATAACCTGATAACAAAATAAAAACTCCTACAAGAGAACTAATATGCTGTGGTGATATGTTTAAAAGACTTTGGTTTTCGTTCTTCTTTTGAAATAACCATTACCCCAACGGTGACCTAATTTCAGTTTCAAAATCTAATTTGACAGTTCAATTTTACAAATGTATAGTTTTATTTATGCCTACAACTTATCTTTAAGCTTTTTGCTTTTATTCATCTTCATGCCGTGGGTTTCTGTTGTCTCTCAGCTCGTCTGCCTGTCTAGCTGACTGTTGACGTACTCTATCTGCAATTAAACATCTCCTTCTGTCTTTCTGTATCATGTCTGCATGCCACAGGCAACATTGAGTACAGCTGTCCCGCCACCAACGAGTGTGAGATCACCAAGAGGAGACGCAAGTCGTGCCAGGCCTGCCGATTTATGAAGTGTCTGACTGTGGGCATGCTGAGGGAGGGTAAGGGAAAAGGTCTCTTCTTACCATTTTTTGTTAACTTGTTTACTTTTGGCATTTTTAAGTGTGTTCAGACATACTAAGGCTAAATTTAAGAAAACAATGGGCAAATGCATTTGAATTTATTGCCGGTTTAATCTAATCTGCATAAAGAAAAAACCATGGCAGCTCAAACATACACCCCGACTATGTTGGGTCAAATGTCCCTTAGCAAGTTCCACTTTGACCACACACTTTCTGTAGCCATCAACACGCTTCTGGCATAATTGTGGCTGAATATTTGACCACTCTTCATGGCATTACTGGTACCGTTCAATTAAATTGGTAGGTTTCCCTATTGGCTTTTTTGCTTGTAGGCCAGAATGATGGTTAGGAGGGTTTCCAACCATTCTATCCACTTTCATCTAAAAGGGTGCCATGTAAGTCTCATGGCTGAAATGTGGACATGAGTGGAATGGGAAAACCATCAAAACATACTTACAAACAGGTTTTAGATTGTATAAAGTGAGCTTTAAAGGCAACATTATGCTTCTGGACAAGCCATGACCTCAATCCTGATGAAAACATGACTATGCGAAAAGGTGGGTCTGTGCCAGGAAAAATAGGAGTTGCCGTTTGCTTTCCAGATTCATTTTCCATTGTTTAGTGTTTATTTACTTTTATTGGTTTATATTCTAACACCTTTTCTAACACAACGTACAAAAAAAGCTGTGACCATGTTTAGAGAACAAGACACTTAATCACAGGTCTTAAATGATGAAGATTAGGCTGCATAAATGTTAATCCTTCAACCTATCTGCACAAGAAACAAGGAGAATTTACCCAAAAAAGGTAAAACAGAAAGTAAAACATCAACCAAGACTTTTGCCCAGAAATGGATAAAGCCAAAAAACAATAGATTGTATCTGCCCCAACACCACTTTGATTAAATACACTCACTCTCTCATTTTTACATTCCCTTGTTGCCTTTTGCCTCTTTCACTCTCTCCTGTATGCCCACCTTTGACCTTTCTACTCCCACTGCACTTCCAGCGATGAAAACAGGCAGAAGAGTGGGGAGGGATGACAACGAGGGTAGATAGAAAAGAAAAAAGGGAGAGCGGGAGGGTGAAGGTGGGAGAAGCCTTGGGGATGGGATGGAGGGACAGGGGGGAGGGAGGGAAAGAGATTGATTTATAGGAGCACAGGAGGGGGACCTAGGGAGGATGAGAGGCAGGGGGAGGATGGTTGAATGAGGCAGAAAGTGTGTGAGAGACTGCAAGAAAGGAGAGGAGAGAAGGGTCAAGGTTGTAATTGATGGGAGACCTGGCCTACGCCCTATTCCTTACAGTGGTCAGGGAGCGTGCCTGCGCCGACACCATGCCAGCCCTCCCCTTCATTCCTCTCTTCTTCTCTCCTGATGCTTCTTACCACTCAGAATTATTTCACTCTTTCTGATCCTGTTTTGTCTGTCATCCATTTATTGTTCTTCTTATTCCCTGTCAACAAAAAAGTGTGCATACTCAGCTCTGTCTTATTAGTTCAGATGTGACCATATTAGAGTGTTGCAGGAAAAAAAAGTTGAACATCCAGATTCAGGTGAAGAAAGAACTAAATATTCAATATTATAAAATATTGTCTTCCTGCACAATTAGCTAGATAGTAACTACTGAATTTTAATTTAAATAAATATTAGAAACCAATGTCATTTACTTTTGATAATGATGAAATTGCAATAACTGCGGGGCAACTAAGTTTGCTCAGTCTCTCTCCACCCCCTTTTTTTGCAGACACACACACACATTTTTCTCTAACAAGCTGCTGTCGTAGCATTTGTCCTCCCAGTTGATCTGACATAGCAGAACCCATGTCTCATCTCTAGAGTTTTTTATCTTGTGCATGTGGCCACACACACACACACACACACACACACACACACACACACACACACACACACACACACACACGCACACACACATACGCACACACTGACAACGTCAACAGGTCCTTTCACTTGGCACAGAAATGACATGGCTCTCGTCTATGTTGCTTATAAAGTCCCATTCTTTATTCACAAGTGTTAGTTGGGAACATGACGGTTAAAGAAAGCAAATCTTGTCACTTTCATGAACCTGTTGAAAATAAAATAAGTCACATTTCCTGCCCACTAAAATAAAGCTGCATGCTCCTCAGAAATTATTTTTTTTTTACTTAATTCCAGATTTTTGTAGAACTTGTAGTTCTAATTTTCTGTCTCAGTTCCTCTGCTCATAGTTAAAGCCGACATTTCCAGAGGAATGTTGTTAAGTCACTGCTACCCTAAAATCAGCTGCAATCAAGTCACTGTAAAAGACTAAATGAGATTCAGTCATGTAATCTTGTTTTTGTTTGACCAAACCATGTTACGTAGATGATTTTAAAACCTGAGGATTTTGTGTCAAATTGTACTGTTAATGTTAGGGAGGAACTACAGAAATAAAAGTAACAGTAATGATAAATTTGACAAATATCACAAAATAAAATGACCTATTTTTCCATTGGAAAAAGAGGGAATGTAACTGAGGGACATATGTTTGTGCGTTTTTGTCCAGAGTAGGTAAACAAATAGCTGCCTTTTGTTACAACTGCCCCACTGCTCTACACACATATATCATGCACATACACATGAGGCTGCATATCTATACATCAACATGACAGACCACAGCCACCCCATTTGTTGAGCAGAGTGTGAATTTAATACAAGGGGTTCCACTCTCCATATGAATAAGGCTCATTTGGAAACACGAAATATCCATTTTCTGTTTGGTAATCTTAATTCTTCTTAGACCTTTGGGAAATACCAATAGATTCATTGTAAAGCAGAGCTAAATAGTTTTTACACTTTTTAATGTCTGCTGTGTTAGCATATACTAGCATAGAAACCATTCAACTATGACATTAGGACCACTAATGTAATAAATTGGGGACTCATTTTGTTACAGAGCAATGTTCTTCTGGAAAAACCTTTATCTTTCGTCCAAGGTCTGCAATAACCTAAAATTCTTAGATTCATAACCTCTTATGCTACCATTTGTAAAACAAAGTCTGCCCTTGTCGGCAAAACAGCTGCAAAAACTGTTTAGGAAAGGCTCAAAACTCATCTATGTTGAAGAGGATTGATTTGTTCCATTAAACAGTTTTAATGTGTGTAAATAATTTGTGTCATTTGGTAGAATAATTTATATGTCCAGATTTTGTTTGAAGGTTGAAACTTTTTAGCTAACCCAGGGTTTTATTACATAAAAAATATAAAGAAGTTAGGAGATTTAGGATTTTGATTTTAAACATATTTTTCAACCAATTAATTACACTTAATAATGGATTTCGTCTATCAAACGCATTGACTTTTGAAAGATTTATTTAAATAGAAACAAGATAAAGCAAAGCTGCTAACACTAATTCTATGCTAACACTACCACTCTCTCAAAGGGGTTTAAAGAAAGGGTTTCTCGGCCTAAAACTCTTGAGTTCTATGACAATTTTGAGGGGGAAAGTTTGAGAGAGAGAAAATGTTTTGCTTACATCTTGGCAAAAACAATTCCCAGCCTCAGATAATCGGCCATGCAATGCTATATTGTTGTATGAACATTGCTCTGTTACCCCTTAATGAACTGGTTTGTGTCTCTTGTTTTCTGTGTGTTCCTCTGTGGTTTGGTCTCAGAACTCAGCTGCTGTGGGTTTTTTGGCTGACTGTAAGAGTCCAACATGTCCATTTTCAAGAAACTTGGAGGAGAGCAGTTCTTACCGGTGATATGTGACAGCTAGGATGTTTGTCCTCACTACAGTGTTGGCTTCTAATCCTTACATATTTCAATCCAGTGAAAGCCACACAGCCTACTGTTGGAGTTTGACTATGTTATGACTAGTCAGTATATATTAAATTCTATTCTTTTGTGTTTGTGATTATAGACAAAATCCTCTTTAATTGCTTCAGAATTTCATACAAAAATCCAAATTTATTTTATTAGATTTTATGTTTCCCATTGTCTTAATTAAAAAAATATATTTATTCTTATAGTCTATATCTTATGAAATTATATCTTATATTTTATTATAAAATATATATTTTTTATAACCTACATCTCGAAGCCCTAACTTATTTTTACATAGCTAAAAATGTTACTATATT
Organism: Fundulus diaphanus; assembly: GCA_037039145.1. Taxonomy (NCBI): domain Eukaryota; kingdom Metazoa; phylum Chordata; class Actinopteri; order Cyprinodontiformes; family Fundulidae; genus Fundulus; species Fundulus diaphanus. The sequence goes on along the minus strand of CM073122.1, from coordinate 17,451,608 downwards.
GGTCAGGACGTCCTTAATACGCTCATTTGTGAACTTTACTTAGCGTGTTTCAGTCTTCTCTTCTTGGTGTCAACAGTGTTGCCGCAAAATTGCATAGATGATGATGGTAAGTGGCTAGATCAGTTAGCGTCAGTGCTAACTGTGGTTGTCAGGGGGTAGCTCACGGCAGAAAGGTGAAGATAAAGTGGTCAGGGTGGAGTGGGGAGGGGGACATGGAGGCATGTGTGTGTGGATGCTGCAGTTTACCCCTTAGGGCAAGATCTGCCTCAAATTAGCTTTGTCGCCCTGGGAGACAGAGAGGGTGAGATGAAGAGCAAGTGAGGCAGTAAGGAACAGTATGTGAGTGTGTGTTTGTGTGTACCTGAAGAACAATGGGCCAGGGGGTCAGGAAACCAACTCAGAGCAGATATCTTTCTTTATATGTTCTCCTAAACACATTACCTGATCTATGAATGAGCTGACACAGCTCTGTGTTGCATGTACACATCCACTACTTTCAGGCAAAAGAGGAGAGCAAAGCAGTAAATTAACAAACTAGGGGTCAATCATGAAGGAACAAACACTAGGAACCCACCCACAAATATGTAGCAGCTAATTTCTGGAGCGAGACAATTAAAATACGTTCTTATTATATTATGAGAACTGCCCCTCTGGCAATGGCTGGCTGTCCATTTTTAATGGGGCCATAATGATGCGTCAGCTAAAGACCAAAAGGTCATTGGGGTGGGGCTTAAATCTACTGAGAGATGGTAAGGGGGTATGAGAGAAGAGTGACATCACAGGTAAGAACCATACAAGCAAGATCGGCGATGTCAATTAAAATTAACTCTGCAAACATTGCACAGAAGACAGACATGACATGTTTAACATCAGTTGTGATTTGTAGAATTATCATGATTAGAAAACACAGATTAGACATGTACATATGAAAGGAATTGGCAGAGTCACACAGCGAGGGAGCCAACAGTATTCAGCAGACATATATACAGTACATATGCTCAAACTGACAAATTTCCCACCATCCAGCAACAACTTTGATGATCAATCCTGAATAAGCAGGCAGAATGTGTTGAATCCATTGCCTCCATCTTTATAAAGTCATAAACGGCCAGCTGGATTTAGATGGTGACGCTTCTAGAGGGACAAGTCCTCAGACTGCAGATATAAACCTTGGCGCCGTGCCCCACACACGCACGTATGCACACACAAATTAACACCTTGTGCCAGCGTTGGCCCTGCTCCCCATAGCCTCTAAGACCTAATGAGTGAGATCAGGTGGAAGGCCCCAGTCTGTGTGAGTGTTGCTACTTGTGTATGTATACAGCTGGTAGTGTGCATGTGTAACTCTTCTCAAAGCTCAGCGATCTTTATTACTGGCATCCATTGTCATTGCCCTGCATACATGTAGACAGTTGCGTGACTGAAATGGGTGAAGAAAAGCAGAATCATATCAACTAAATAAAGCACAGAAATTTGACTTAAGTATATGTTGCCCATTATTCATTTAGGTATGTGATGATGCAGAAAACATAAAGAAAAGATGTGTTATTAAATAGACTAAAGGTGAGTACAATTTAAAGATCACTAGAGAGGTGGATTGGGGTGGTAGAGAGATGCAAGGAGGCAAGAACTGAGGAAAAACAAAAGAAGTGAGCGCTAGACAACTGGTGGCGTCTGGTGTTTCCCTCTTGGGAGCTTGTATCTAAATCTGGCCCTGGAGTGTCTGTCCTGCATGAGTGTGTGTGATTGTGCAACGGGCATCTGGTTGCATCCCTGCTAGAAAGAAGTGATAATGGAAATGGAGTGACGACCTAAGTGGTTCGCTCTTTTTCGCAAACACTTTCTTTCTGAGGAGAGAAGAAGGGAGGTATTTTAGCTGGCCAAACACCAACCAGAAACGGTCTCACACAATGAATAGACAGAGAAGGATGAAGGTGGACTAGTTTTGAATATCTTTTACCTCAATCACAATGTCATGCTTTTGTATTGCGTTTCATTGACATTGGAAGATTCACTACCTTCTAACCCATCTAATATTGTATCCTATGAAATTTGATTTGACCTCTATAGCTTGACTGTGTCAACTTTAAGACATGGTATAAACCTGCGACGTATGTGTGATTGTTGTGAAAATTCTGCAAATGTGATTAAAATGTTGCAGCAATGACCTGATGATAAAATTGTGTAATCTTATGCTACATCATGCAGATGTTCTGTCAACACTGATGAAAAGTTACTCATCTCAGCTTGCCCATTAGTACAACTGGTGACATTGGAACCTGCTTTCTTACTAATTTAGCTTATAATTATTTGACAATTTTGGCCCTCATAGACTGTGAAAAGAGTACAGAATTATCATCAGGTGATAGAGTGTGGTAAAATGGAGATGGTAACTTTAGGCAAAAGAACCATACACTATTCTGACACAATAGAAACATGGGAATTTTCCAGCCTTCACCCCAATACATATATAGATTATATAAAACAAGGGTGTGTCATAAACAACACATACTACATAGCGATGACAGGACTCGATGTTTCATAAATATCGCATGTTTCTAATCATTTAGACCTGCTTTTAGACAATGCTGATTTACTATTAGTTCTATAAAGGTATTTTTTTTAGCCTGTCTTATCTTCGATATAATATTTAGACTACAGTTTCATTGTGTTACATAAGCAACAACCATAGCAAAGGAAGATCAGGCTTATTCTGGTACTTTACTCGATCTCACTCACACACAGTCACAAATTCACACTCCAGTGACAGCCACCTGCCCACTGCCTTAGGCACGGCTGTTCAGATCTGTTCTGGTCTAAACAAACATCACTGCATGACACCACGCACATTGTCCTCTCAACCTCTCTCATACCTTCTTCATTTTTTTCTTGCATTGGATTACACAATCAGAGCCTACTAAAAATGTTTGTTGTACATAAAAAAGTACATTTTCAGTGGTTTGTATCTTTCTTTGCATTCCGCTGATGTTTATTCATGCATTAGATCTTTATATAATTACTCAATATTAACCTTTAAACTTTAGGAGTTAGGCTCAGTGAGGTATGCATTTTACTGTTTTATTCATGCTGGAAAGTTTTACGCTTTGCAGCAAAAAGGATATGAGTGCCAGCAATATTAACATGTCAGCAGATTTATGTCCTCAGACAAGAGTAATACAAGTAGCAGATACACACACTAGATTTAAATGGGACTCTTGTCTTTCCCCTTGCACTCACCCATCAGTCCATAAAGCCACACAGGAAAAACTGTAATTTTATTACATCCACACTACAGCTTAACACACATATTAACAACATCTAAGTCTCTGTGTCTAAAACTAGTTTAAGGTGGGAGAAAGACTTTAACATGGTTACTGCTCTGAAAGAATATGTGGTCTCTCAATTCTCTGTTTGCCTCTGTCTCCCACAATTTGCCTTTTTAGTGTCTATCTAGAGTTCCCTTTGGCTGAGATCTACCAAATTCATTCATTTTACTTGTCTATCCACTCCCCCCTCTGCTCCTTCCCACGACTCTCACTCTTATTTATCCCCCAATTCTCTCACCATCTTCATTGACCATCAGAAATCAATCTGTGTTGTTTTTCTTTCCATCCCCTTCTGTCTTTTCCTCTTCCCTCTGTCTTTTTCCTGCATGTGCATTCAGGTGTCAAAGGCATTTCGCTGGCAATCCTTCATCTTTTCTCAAACACACACACACACACATTTGCTGATACAGAGTGACGCCAGTGCAGTGTAAAAAAAATCTATCCTGATGTGATCAGTGGAGATCGGGGCTATTGACAGACAGCAATATTCCCACGATAGAAATGATCCACCTTCATCACTGTCACAGTGTTTGTGGGCGCACTTTGGTGGATGTGCACACATAACTGCATGTATGAAAAATAACAAAAGTAGCACGATATTGCTAAATGAGCAAAAAAACATGACAAAACCCACCAGTAACAGATTTATGTTTTTCATTTGTGAGCCTGAGGGTAGAATGTAAGTTAAAGTCTATTGTTAGTTAAAGTTGTGTTCTTTTAGACATTACTTTGTTTTAAACGCCTCTGGTCTCTGTCATTTCTACAGTCCTGTACAAAATTATTGATCTTTCATTTCATAAATGTTCTCTTTTCTTACATTAAAACCACAAACTTATAAAAATGGGGAAGTGCAAAGAGACATCACATAACTTTATATAATCAAATTGGTTTGGTTCGGTTTTTTTGTATAATGCTGTCTTCTTTGTCACACATGGCTTTTTGCATGAGTCCGAAACCTTGGTCTCATCTGAGAAGAAGACATTTTTATTATGTTTTCTGTGTCTCATACATATTTTGTGGCAAACTGTAAAGAGAAATGAATAAGGGTTTTCAGTTATTTACTTTTTCAACTAATTGGTGTCCTATTAACTATAGACAAATGGACTCTTTACTAGTAAGGTGATTTGTAAAGGGTATTTGGTTGCACTGGATTTCATTTAGGGTTTTCGGATTAGTAGGGGCAAATCCATATATGCACACCAAACCTTTTAGATTTTTCCATATAAAAAAGAGGAAACAATGTTTATTTTTCGTCGCTTCATAGTACTGTACTGCTTTGAGTTGATCTGACACATAAAATCCCAAATAAAAAACACTGAAGGTTGTGGTTGTATGGTGACCAAATGTCAAAATGTATTCCTTTGTTATTTTAGCACATATGGTTTTCTCTTTTCTACACTTTCTTTCCTGACATTGCATGATTTACAATGCAATCTTTTTTTATTTATTTTTTGGTTGTTTATTTCCCTCCTCATGCACATTCAGTTTTGTGCTCATTCTTTGTCCTGTTGGCTTGTATTTTTCCTGTTACATTTCAATATTTCTTAGTTTCACATTTACTCCCCCATGCCCCTCTTTCCTCTTGTCTTTCCCCCCTCTCATCCCCTCTCCTCGTTCCCTCCTCTCTCTCTCGCCCATTCTTTACGATTTGAAGGCTCATTTGTTAAGAGGAGGTAACGCACTCTCACTCTCCTACGAGCTTCCTCCTGTCTCTTTTTTGTGAGCTTTGGAAATATAATTTTCAATTTTTAATTTGATTCATTTAGATTTGACCATTAATCAGTGCTGAGAGAGAGTTAATTTGGTGGAAAATAGATGAGGTAGTTAGAAGGAACTCTTTATGAAGTGAATTCAGGGTCTTTTAGGTGTATGAAAAAAAGAGAAAGAAGAAAGTGCAAATGTAAAAGAAAGCAATTTAAAAATGATGCGAGTTTAAATTTGGAGTTTTGCTGAAAGACGGACTTTTTATGAGAGCTAGTTGTTAAAGTCAGCTTCTACTCTAAATAAAGGCTTCTCTTCTGGTTTATCACAACAACACTATGTGGTTTACAGCAAATGGAGTACTTTCTAGATACCTTAAAGAAAAAGTTATGCAAAAACTAAACATTTCCAGTACTCTGAAATATGACAAACAATATGATATTCTAATCAGTTCTTTGCAGAATGTAAAACTATAGATATTTTATTTAAATCATTAATGGACATTGCTGATTAAAAAAGACAAAGTTCAGCAGAAGAATTGTTTGTGAGATTTCTCCATCTGAATTACTGATATATCTGTTATATTAAATGATCAACTATCCATTTAAATTACCATTTTGCTAAAAACTAAAGTATTGAAATAAGATTCCAGATCATTTCAATTGTTGATAGATTATCTTAATAAACAGTTTTATTCAATAATTTTCTTACCAGAAAGTCAGTAGTTGGGAGAGTGTACATGTACTACACGATCTAGTAATTGATAAATACAGCACTTTGGTCTGGTTATTGTGCTGGACAAGGAAGGTAGGAAGTTCAGGTGAATAGGTTTATTTGTAGACACTTGCATTAATTTGGCTTCCTTCTTCCCATAAATAACATTACAGCAGATGCTCTCAGTGTTTTTATTCTATTTCTGTTTTTGATGTCATGCTGCCTTTTAATTTTGTGGCCACGCTGGTGGTGTCACAACTGTGTTTTACGGTTCCCTGCCGTTTTTCATGCAGATTTTAGACTGATAATTTTTCTTCAGATCAATGTTAGTTTAATATTTGCTAGAAACAGAAACTCTAACTGCACCTTTGCTGTCTCTCTCCATTGTAAACCATTACTAAGTCTGTTTTTCTATTTGCTCACCCTTCTTCTCCAAATAACCGGTGACCCAAGTGCTGTATGAGCATGCTGCTTGTCACGGCTTACAAACACAACAGGGGAGTGTGGGTTAGAGAAATATATATGTAGTTTTAGTGTGTATGTGAGAGGAAAAGGTAAAGACGAAGTGTATGTGTTGGTTTGTACCTCCTGATGTTAAGAGTCTCTTGACCGTTTGTTGACACTGGGCACCCCACTGTACCTGGACTGTCAGTCCGTCTGTCCCGCTATCTCTGCCTCAAGCAGTTGCACACATGAACACACATACACACATAGTTGAGGTAATGTTCTTTTCTGAGTTGTTTTAATTTTCCATAGGAAAAACCTCTCTTTATATAATTACACTGTATACTGTGTGTTTATGTGTGCAACTCCTTGAAGCAGAGGTAGCAGGACATACAGTATGTGTATACCATCATATGTAAAGGGTGGTGTACAGGTTAAATACACCAGATATAAGGCACATTCATAAGTACTCACAGGTTTAGTTTATTGCAGGAAAATCCTCTCTGGCATCTTTCTTTGCTGGCAATAGAAATCTTCATGTTGAATCTCCGTGTTGTCTTGAATGTGGTCAGCATATTCCACATGATTTCAATCTCTGAGAGTGAGCAAATCTCTTTCTTGCTTTCACATCCTTATTGGTCTCCTTTGCTTCTCTTTCTCTGTGTGGATTTATAAAACAGTGGAACATTTTAAATCGTCAATGTGTCAAAAAGCATTTCAAACTGCATTTGTTTATTAAAAACTAATAAACTTATCATATAACTAATTTCATGCTTTTTTCAACATATTTTACAGAGCACTTCATTAAAATTGCTTCCCACTGCATGACAACAATAAAAAAACAAAGGAGCTTTTTGTGTCAATATACACTGTGTGCACATTATTAGACAGTTTTATTTTTTTAGGATTAATTTTATTATTGAACAACTACATTCAAAACAATAATTCACTTTGTCTTTGACTTTATTTAGAAGTCTGTACAAGTTAACATACCTGTCACCATTTGATGCACTGTACCAGATGACAGCTTTTACCTAATTCGCACCTGCAGTAACTTGTCAGGTCAAGATCAGAAGAGAGAGCCTCAGAGTCATTAGGATTCGAGATAGCAATGGACAATAAAATATATAAGACAAACATAATGGACAATGATAAACCTTAGGCCTGAACTTTTTGGAAAGTAAAAGTGAAGTTTAAGCAACTGTAGTGTACAGAATTATTAAGCAACTAAATGAAAAATGAAAAATTTCCTGCCTCAGTTGTTTATTTTTACCAGTAGAAGTGAGAATAACCGCTTCAAGTTTGCAAATAAGCGTTTCTGACATGTCAAACAAAAACATCAATGACCAATATACCTAAACGTCTTTCATATCAATAGTATATTAAACAACCACAAAATTCCATGAATGGAGTCTCTCAGTTACTTGACCTGTTAACGTCCCTTTTGTTTGTAGCACAGTTGCCTCTCAGTCCACCTCCGAGAGGTTTCCTTCAGTTTGAAATCTCCTGTTTATGGGGAGTCCTCAATGTCTTCGCGGACTTTAGGTCCGGTGAGGAAGGCGGCCATGTTATTATTCTTTCATCTTTAAGTGTCGTACTTCTATATGCATGATGGAGGATTGTCCTGCATAAAAATCAAGGTGTTGTTGAAGGATGCAGGCTTTTTCCTGAAGAACTGTTTGTATAAAGTTTCTGTTAAAATTGCCATGAACCCATCCTTGTGTACAACCAAGATTCTCCCTCATCTCACTTGTCGATAAAACTTTGTCTTTTGTTACTTCTTCAGATGTTTCCACTTATGCATCTTGTTCAGTGCTAGTCGGGTCTCAGTTTTCCTTGACACCACTGAAGGAGAATGGCTTCCTGGTAGCTTCATGTTTGCTTTTTCTCAGATTCTTGGCAGTTAATTTTCCCATTTGTTTTAAGTGACAAAAGCTGCCCTGTAATCACACACACCTTGATACAAGACAATGATCTCTGTAGGCCACACCCTCCCTTATCGCACAAATACAAATTACCTGTTACGACTAAATTCATGATATTTTTATATTTGTTTTAAATTTAGATATTTAACTTTCTAAAGGGTTGCATCTCTAGCTATGGGGTAGGTAATGCTCCAAAAAAATATTATCTTATTCGAAAAGTTGAAAATTCCTGCTGATTCAGTCGGAAATGCAAAATGTAACACTTATTGCAGTTTTCTTATCTAATGGGAACTGCAGGTTTCATCTCATACACTGGGTTTACTCAAAGATGTATGTACGTGTTCTAACATGTTCTGTGTAATGGCTATTTTTACAGTGCCATGAACACTTGCATATTTGTTTAGCATAAAGCAACATTTTGAGGCATTAGGAATAAACATATTTTGGACTCATCTCTGCAACCCTTCTATACAAGTATTTTGGCATTCCCAAGTTACATGTTTTCTTTCTAAAATGTACAAAAAAGTACAAAATAATACTGTGCTTTAAAAACTTTCAGAGCTTTTTAGGCCCTCTTCTTCTTTCTTTTCTCCTCTTATTGTCTCCTGTCCTTTTCTTTCTTCCTCTAAAGCGCCATAACACCTCTGTCTTCTTCATCCACCTTTAAGTGGTAACCACGGTAACATCCAATCCCTTGAGGGATAGTCCTAATTCAATTAGGACTCCTTTGTGTCAATTAATTAACGAGACAGAGAGGGAGACAGCAATCGGGAGGCAGAGATTGGGCAACATGGAGCCAGAAAACCGGTGAAAGAATTTGGAAAAGACTGAAACTTAAATGCTGTCTCTAGATTTCTGTGAAATATAGAAGTCTAAAAGTTTAGAAAATGGTGATAGGTAAAAAGTATACATTGCTTTACACCATACTTTACATAAGACATCTTTTCTCATCTGTTTATGCTTGAGTCAGTCTGCTTCTGTTTCAGAGAATAGCCTACCATATTTATTTTCTTTTGTTATCAGTGTCCCTTTTATATTAATAAAAATAACACGTATGTCCTTTATTTGATATTTCTTCCAGGTGTTCGTCTGGACAGGGTTCGTGGTGGAAGACAGAAATACAAACGCAGGATAGATGCAGACAACAGCCCGTACCTGAACCCACAGCTGGCTTTGCCCCCAAAAAAGCCATGTAAGAACACAAACTTTCAGAATCATTTCAGATTCAACTCTGGGGTATAACAATGAAAATCTTGTGTGAGTATGTTTCATTATCCTTCATCCTAACAGAGACAATTGGACAATAAAAAATGTTTTAAGTGAGAACTCACACACAAATACACAAACATGGGTTGTGGAGAAACCCATTTGCTGGAAACCATGTTTATCTCTCTTGTTTTCTACTGCTACCAGTTTGGGATCATAACATTTCATGTGCGTAATATTCCACCATAAAGGTATTCATTTAGCTTCTGTTGGATTGGCTGCTATTTTCAAAGAATGAAAAGTAAAGCATGATGACTGAACACCTAACAAGGGAGAGTGGGTGAGAGTGACGGAGACAGGTAGAGACCTGGAGGGATTAAACCTAAATGAGTGTGTTTCTCAGACAGAGAGAGGAGGAACAGGGAGGGTGGGCAGGAGAACAGCCGTAACCCTAATCCGGATTAAATCCAATCTGGCAACCACATCAAACTAGAGTTAGCTCTCTAGCTAACCGTCTGCTTGTACACGCAACATACACACACAGGCAGTACAGATTGAGCAGTGTTTAGCAGCTTGCTCCCAGAAGCCCATTTTGCTTAAAGCTGAAGCATATTCTGCTCTGGGCCAATATGCTGAATGGCTGCATGACAGCTTACTGGGACGTCTGCAACACTAATTATTGAAATGATGGGATAAACTGAAATTGTGTATAGTGTTTATGTTGGCATACTGAGAGCATAAATGTGTATTATCTTAGTGAGCATTTCAATGTAAAGTTTTATCTTTGGCCCTTTTAATATAAGAAATAGGAAAAGGTTGCCCTTTTGTAATAGAGGACAACTCAAATGTTCCTTTTTTCATTATTTTCTACATTTGTTTCTGTTAAATATCTACTTTTATTTCTGTCTTACACACAAAATCCTCTTGCGCCTCTGTCATCTGTACACTCACACAACCTATCTGTCTGTAGTCCAATCCCTAGCCTCACCGTCCCAATTGATTGTTTGAGAACAGAACAATAGCCCAGGGTTTGGAAATGGGCTTCCATTGATTCTAATTAGGGAAACATTAAATAAGATTTACTCTCAGATACAGCAGTGTGACTCGGAGTGGTGAGGCTCAAATGACCCCGGAATTGGACAATGCGTGTGTGGATACATACATTTCATTTGTGTGAATATAAAAGATTTGGGGGTGGTGGACTGTGTTAAATCAATACACAGCTTATCCTCACAACTCTGTTTCATTCCCTCTTGTTTATATCTACCTAGTTATCACATCTCTGGGCGCTTCCTGTCCGTCTTTTACAATCTGTCCATGGCTCTTTTCTACCCGTCTGTCTTTGCCAGTTTTTCCTTTGCTAATCTCCTCCCACTCTTTTTCAATCTTTCACTCTGCTCTTGCTCTTCTATCCTTCACCAACATCCCCATGCTTGATTAGTCTGTGGATTAATTTGGAAGTAGGATATCAGTCTGTTACTAATGGGCCATAGAGGTCTCATCACCACATGTCACTTTGGCCAGCAGAGCTGTTTAGCTTTCAGGGTTATCCTTTCTTTCTGTATGCACCCGCAAAGCCTTTCAAGGCACGAGTGCAAAAACAAACATTTCAGGTAATTTAAATGGTTTGTTGTTATCACCTTTAATCCCACATTAAAGCTTATTGTACTTGGAAATCTTTCAATGAATGTTTTGATTTTTGGTACCTGCATTTTTTTTCTGTTTGACATCAATTCAATTTTTTTTAAAGGATACAATATGAATCTGCTCTGATATCATTTTTTTAATCCATGTCTTTTCTTGTGTTTTATGCTGAATCCTTTGTTGCTACATGAAAATACTACAATATACAATATTGGGAAGAAATATTTGCATGCCTACAGAGTCCTTCTGTTATTTCTTGTCACATTTCAAATGTGTTGGATCAGCAAACAAATTCTAGCACTAGACAAAAATAATCTTAGTGAATACAAAATAACAGCTTTTTAAGTTAGGATTTCATTTATTAGTGGACAAAAACCTATCCAAACCAATCTAACCTTATGTAAAAATACAGTTTCCCCTTCTGTTAAATCATAAATAAGATGTGAGTTACCGTGTTTCTGCTTAGATTTCACTAACCACATCCAGGTATGATTACTATCTGAATTGTAGAAACAAGAACTTTCTTAAATAGAACCTGACTGACAACGTGAAGGAGGCTAAAATATTTCAAAAAGCAAGACATCATGCCCTGCTCAAAAGCGATCGCAAAAAAATGTTTATTGACTTCAACCACTTCTGAAAGACTTCCAAACCTATTCTTGAGGCTTTGAGATTCCAGTAAATGACACTGAGAGCCATGCTCCGCAAATGGAGAAAACATGGAAAAAGTGGTGTTTTTTCCCAGGAGTGGCCAACCTAATGGCATTATACCACCAAGGCTGCTCCCTAAAGTTAGGTGTCAATTATTCAACTATAAGAAAGGGGTGAGACATAATTTGCATCTATGAGAGGATGCTCCAGGATGAAAACCACTGCTGACATTACATTTGCCAAAAAATATTTTAATGATTACCAAATCTTTTGCAAAAATATTCTGTGAATTGGGGGGTAAGAAAGAGAAGGTGTGCATCCTTTCGCATTCGGAATAAAACAAAAATCTTTACCGAAACAGAAAATCCTCCCACCAATCAGACATGGTGATGATAGTGTGATGTTCTTGGGGTGCCTTCATGAATCCAGGAATTTTCCTCTTTACCAGAAAATATTAAAGGACATGTCTAGCCATTAGTTCATGACCTTGAGCTAAAGGACGCTTGGTTTATGTAGCAGGACAATGATCCATAGCACACAAGCGAGTTGACCTCTGAATTGCTAAAACCCCAAAACGAATGCTTTGGAGGGGCCTACTCAAACTCTGGAATTAAATACAAGTTAGAAGCAACAGCAAGGCAATATCCTCATATAAACCCTCTACTGCGGCTATTTTTGGAGAAAAAAAAGAGAGGGAGCAAAATTCTTACATGGTGTTGTAAAAAAATGTAATAAATAAAAGAAAAATATCCCTTTATCACAAATGCTTGATAGCAGTTGTTGTAGAGCCAGGGGTGGCTCTTCCAGTTCTTTTTGTTTTAACTGGGACTTACTTGTTCTCACTGGGCCAGGGTAGTTTGGATAGCTTTTCTGTCCAATTAGGTGAAATCCTTGTCTGAAAACTGCATTTTGTATTTATGAAGATTAATAATATTAGACATTTAGATTTCATTTAAAAAGAAAAAACAAGAACAGAAGAAATCTGCTAGGTGGTAAATAGCCATGTTTAGTGACAGCAGATGTTTCATTCAGGACTGTGCCTATGACCTTTCACATTTTTGCACCTGAATGGTGTGGAACACTTTGTACCCTATCGAGACAAAAATTTCACTATCTCTCTGTCTCTGTGTCTGTCTCCTTGTCTGGTGGTCATGTCAGTTGCCTTTGGCTGCCTTGCAGATAACAAAATCGTCTCTCACCTGCTGGTGGCTGAGCCAGAAAAGATTTACGCCATGCCTGACCCAACAGTACCAGACAGCGACATCAAGGCCCTCACCACACTGTGTGATCTGGCGGACAGAGAGCTGGTGGTCAACATTGGTTGGGCCAAACACATCCCAGGTATGAATTCCAGTTCAATTACAAGTTTGATTCAATCCACTTTTTTAACACAGTCAACACCCAGAGATGCAAAAACACACATCCAAACCTAATCTGCAACTCTTTCCTTTTAGGTTTGCATGTACATTTCTGCTCATTTGATGTTCCTAATGCAATATTTAGGGGCAGTTATTACCTTCTTTGATTAAGATTTAAAGATCTATTTTATTAGATAGATAGATAGATAGATAGATAGATAGATAGATAGATAGATAGATAGATAGATAGATAGATAGATAGATAGATAGATAGATCCACAGAGAAAAGTACTCCATCTGATCCTTTTAAACCAACCCCTAACCTCTTTTCTCTCTTAATCTCTCTTGATCTGCAATACAAGATGAAAATAATTACCATAATGGCACAAGCAAAAAAGTTATGTTAAAAAAAAAACAAAAAAGCCAAGAGTAAGGGTTTTGGCATTTGTAAGAGATCCTACAGCGAAGAGCAGAATATCAGATCAACAGATTCGCAGAACACGTTGACCTTTTTGTCAGGTAAAAATAATTACAGAATATAAGAAAAGAAAATACTGTTGTGCTTTGCTTCAGCAAAAACAGCATAGCAGGGGCTGTAAAGCACGGGGGGAAAAACCAGATTAGAGACATAAATATTATTTAGTCATGCTGCGTAAATCTATACCAATAAAGTTGGTGGCGTTGGATAACAGGGTCCATGAATGATGCGTATATGATATCAATAATGTGAAAATAACGGTAAGAAGGAGAGATCGAGATGAATTGAGTGAGTGAGATAGGAATACACATTGCCCCTAGTAAGTGTATTGATCTCTGTGCTGCCAAATGGACAATAAGCAGACATACATATTGATCCATAAACTAAGAATAACACTAAAAATGGGTTTTTCCCTTTTCAGGACAATATACCATATTTCCCATACTTTGCTATACTTATCTCTTTTCCGATGTTTCTCATGATTTCCTGTCTTCCTGTGGGGTCTTTTTAACTCTGTATTCCCATCCTTCTGAGTTTGTAATATGCTTACATGTCTAAAGCCACACAAGGTATAGTGCCTTAGTAAAACCTTTCATACTGCCTTTTCACATCATTTCACATTACAATAGCGAACATAAAAATATGTTTTGGGACAATGACTCAGTCAAAGTCCACACCTGAATCAAATACAGTACTCTCCATCCGATTTGACTACGCTGAGCTATCAAGCAAAAATCCCAGTCTCTAAACGTATGAAGCTGGAAGAGATGTATCCGAAAAAGACTTGCAGCTGTAACTGCAGCGAAAAGTTGTTCTCCAAAGTATTGAGTGTTAGAGTATTGCCCACCCCACTTTTCATATTTTTATTTGTAAATATCTTTGAAGACCATGTATTGTCCTCCATCCATTTTCAAATATGCACTACTTTGTGTTGATCCTTTACCAGGGTTTCCCCCAGCGTATTATAAGCCTGGTGGGCTGTGTCGTTTGTTTATTTGAACTGTCTCCATGTTTGAGACCGACATTAAAGTTCCCGCCTGGGGCAAAACCTCCCGGTGCATATAGGCTAACACGCTAGCTGTTATTAGCTCGACGCACACTACATTCACGCTGCACCCCTCATTCGAGCAATGCATCTCGTTCCGCTACCCCATTTTATGGGGGAACCCCTGCTTTAATAAACTTCAAATAAAATATATCAAACTTGTTTTTATTGTGGTTGTAAGGTGTCAAAATGTGAAAGAGTTCAATACTTTTTGGAAACATTGAAACACTGTACACTCACACCTCCACGTGTTGTCCATGTAATATACTTGTTTTGCACCGCAACTGCTGTTTCTTTTCTTTACTGTTCTTACAAGTAAGCAGGCCAAGTTAGACAGGTTATCTGCTGAGTGTAGTAACTGTGTGTGTGTGTGTGTGTGTGTGAGCAGCTTTCTGTAGAAAAGGGAGTGAAGCGCAACGATTGCTTGGAGGAGGAGAGAAGATGGTGTGATTAGATGAACGAGGAAGGCAATCCACTGCTCAGAGAGAAAGATAGAACTCTTCATCTTCCAAGCGTGTGTGTGTTTGTGTTTGTGTGATATGAGCACCCTATGAAATCCTCACTGTTTACAGCACTGAACAGTGATGTCCTCACAGAGCATGATCTACTGTTCACTCACAGTGGAGAGGATTGTCAGAAAGAAATACACCTCTTCAACATTCTTTATCAGCTCCTGACATGCACACACTCACACACCCACACACACACACTCACACCAAGAACAGAGGATAGACCTGTTAACCTGTTAGCAGCCATCTTGTTTCACATCTTGTTGGGCGCGCGTGCATGCTAGAGACGACTGAGTTCTGAGTGGGCGCACATACACAAGCCTTTGCTCGCCATGGTACAGTAATTTTTTTAATCAAATTGATGGAGAGAGACAGAGAGACAAAGGCAAAAAAAGACAGAGGCAGAGAGAGGGGAGGCGAAGCCAATTTATGTTTCATGATATGGCTGCGCTGCGCTGCACATACACACATGCACATACACGGTGCACGCACACAAAGGCTCCTAACAGTGGTAACAACGTGTCAAGGCGAGCGCCATGCAGCTAATTTGAAGTCATTAGATGTCTGCCGTACTGGCAACAATTTGTTACGCTCTCACACGCGCAAACACACAGGGAAAAAAAACACATCACAAACACACACTGAGTTAAGAGCCGTCTGCGGATAGCGAGGAGCCTAAATTGTAAACTAATTTAAACATCACTCAGCGTTAGAGAGGCTGCCTGCAAGACAGGCCCCCGGATAACAAGACTAGGGCTCTTGTGTGTGTGTCTGTGTTGCTGGCCATGTTTGACACACAGAATCACCTCATCTAAGACACTTTTGACATTATACAAACACACATATCTCTCTGATTGGTTCTTAGATTCTAAGATATAAGCATGTGTGTTCATTTTCACACTGATATTGCCCTGTGCAAAAACATTTGATATGTCATTAGGAAAGGAAAATGGGGTTTCAGCAGCAGTGTGCCTCTTGTTGTCCCAAAAGGAACCATATGCATGTACTTTTAACACAAATACATCGGCACAGGTGAGGCTTTTGCTAATTCAAACTGAGAGCAGATCCCCCCGCCCCACACACACACACACACACACACACACACACCTGTTCACAGTGCATGGAGCATGAATAGTAAGCCGTCACACTCTGGGAACTGTGCTTATGTGGAAATATCAGAAGTTATTATTCAAAGGGCATGAAAGGCCTTACCGTCCAATAATATGGATTAGTGACGAGAAGATTTCATTTTAATAGCTCTCAAAGAGGCAACTCCAGATGCATATTAGACTGCATGTCATGGTTATGCGTGCATTTGTGTGTGTGTGTGTGTGTGTGTGTGTGTGTGTGTGTGTGTGTGTGTGTGTGTGTGTGTGTGTGTGTGTGTGTGTGTGTGTGTGTGAGGACCAGCGTGCAGTCAGGTGGGAAGAGGGAGGAGGAGAACAGCAAATATTTGAACAGCGAAGAATAAGGGAGTGAATTAAAGAAAGGAAAGGCCATTCAGAATGAGCCGTTTATCTGTCAGTAGAATTAGTCTTTCATCCTCTTTTCTCTTTTCTTACTCACTCTTTCTCTCTGCTTCCATAATAACTAAATGGCTACCAGGCAGTCATACTAGCAGCTCTTATCTAGACTTGTGGGCACAAAAGAGAAAGACAGACAGGGCGAGCACTTGACTTGACGAAAGACCCAGGAACGAACAAATGAATGAATCAACCAATGAGAGCCAGAACCTATAACAGTCTTTTTTTCTTCTTTTTTTTTTTTACCAGAACCAGGGGCCTTGCCATTAGTATGTTTTTTACAACCCCCTCCCATTTTCTTTCTTATTCAAGAAGAAATTGCTCTTGGGCCTCCCCCTATTCTTTTGCCTCCCTATCTCCTTTTACTTGTTCTGTCTTTTCTTACCGTCTTTCTCCCTCGCTGTTCCCCTTTCAATTTTGACACTCAGGATAAGCAGTCTATGTGTCGGCTGTAACGTGGCATGATTGAGTTGTAAAAATGGGGGATGGGAGGGGGAGGGGCGTCGCCATTGGTCCGGCCATTTCATCAGTCTCTGTGGAGATATGGGGGTACGGGTTTGAGTGCTGGAGGTGGTGATGGGATAAGGAGTGAGGGAGGAAGTCCACCATGTTGTCTACTCACATCATGCATTACCATTTAGAAATTTAACTACAGAGCATTAGACGGTAGTTGGATTCAGAAAAATTACTTGTACCCAGTTTAGGGTAGAGTTTAGGTTTATGCTAAATTTATTAGCTTTATAGAGCACCAGATCTGAATTTTGAGGGAGTCACTCTTTCTACACTGTTCCACTTTGACATCAAACAAACCATTTTTGCTCTTAAATTGTCATGAGAGCTTTGAGATTAAGACATCTCTAAACATATGTGCTCTTTCTTAAAATCTTTTTAATTAGTGTTGTCTGTTTTTAATGTTTTATATCTTGCAACTATTTTTGTATTCTCTATCTTTGTGAAGCCCTTTGTGATTTTATCTGTGAAAGGTGCTGTATAAATAAAATGTAGTTACTTGGATAAATATAAAGTCAACTACCCTAGTCCGTCAGTTACCTTAAAGCTCACTACACAGCTTTCAAGACAGGAATTATTATGAATGATAATAAACTAAATATCCTCTGACTCATATGTGACTTTATTCTTCATCTTCATTCGCCTTCTATGTCTCTGTCTTATGTTCGTTCATGGTCTGAAATAACCTTCCACCTGCTCTAACTCCATGGTATCCTTAACCTCTTCATTATCCACTTCAGCTCTCAACCTCTGTCTCCTCCCACATGCTTGTTGTCACATTGTCCCTGTCAACTAGTTTTTTTCTTTATCTTTGCTTAAATGGGTTTGTTTCTTTCAGTGCAGAAACAAGACTCTTGAATGTGGAGCAATGAGGTGAACTGCTTAGACCAATAAAATAAATGTATTTCTCTGCCACAACAATGAAACTTCGCACACAGACTTTTGTATTTAGACCTCCTTTACCCTTTGCGATTTTTTTTTTTTTCAAATAGAGAATTTAATGTCCAATGAGCTAGTTGTTGAAGCTGTTACTTCCTGCTGAGCAATCAATCAGTCCGTCGTTCAAGTAAATGCAAAGCCTATTAAACATTTCTAGAGGCAGACAGTAGTGGGCAAATATTGAATAACAGAAGTACTGCTCATTTTACCAAATCAGATGTAGAGAATGACTTGCCCAGCTAGACTTCTAGTCACACACAAACTGGTGCGCGTATCCATGACTTTGATTGTTTAGCTCACATGATTAACACTAGAATATATTTTACAAGACATCACAATAAGCTGGATACGATACTTTCTATGAGCTTGTGCAGCGAAAGATGAATGCTAGAACCGGCGGCATCACCTCATACTCCCCAGCAGAAAGGTTTGTTATGCTATTTCATTTAACAAATATGTGAACTCTGTTGGAAGGAAACTTCTGAAACCACACAATTATTTCTTTCTTCAAGTCTTAATTTATTCCCTTCCTTTCTTAATTTGTATTGCTTTTTTAATCCATCTTGTAATGTGCCCCCCTTTCAAAGCTATTAGGTAGTTTAATAAAATGTCAAGAAAACACAGGGTTAAATATGTCAACATACGTAGACTCAGACTCATACTGACACCGACACATTTGCCCTCATTCTGTCTGCGAACACTGGTTCACTTCGACAGTGACAGCATGCTAGGTGCCTTCTTGACCCACAAGAAAACTGACAAAAATACTGAAAAGGTGCAGACTTACACAGTAAGCTACATACATACACTGTATAAAAACAGAATTTTTTTTTATCACTGTCTCTTATATATGATTAAACCTCTTCTGTTTTAAGTCAAGATCACCAAAACTATTCTTTTGCAAAAGACCAACAATAATGATGATTTTTTAGAGGTTTTATTTTGTTTCATCAAAACATTTATAAGAACTAGAGGCAATTATGTGGATGTATTATTCAAACACAGTCTTGTATGTCTTCATCAAGAATCAAGAAGCTTTATTGTCATTATGTGTTACCATAATGACATTTTTGGTGAGGCAGACACCGGCTCAGAATGCACATAGTTACACATAACTTGCAGACACAACAAAACATGATCTTCCATTTTTATATTTATTTTTATTTATGTTTTACTTTTTGTAAAAAAAAGTTGAATTTTAACTTTGCACACAAAGATTTCTTACAAATTAACAATATTCCAGCAAAAAGACAGCAAAGTCGATGTTTGGGAATGGCCGTTACAAAGTTCAATCTCAGTGCCATAAAACATTTTGTGGGCATTGCATTTGCCAAAAGTCCTGCAAGCTATTGTGGGAAGCTTGTGGAAATATTGTCAAAATGTTTCACCTAAGTCACTCAGTTTAATGGTAAGTCTACCAAATACTGGAGGAATGTAGTTAAGCATCTGATTTCAAATTCAAAAACAGACAAACATAAACAATTCTGTCCTTCATTATTGTGGCATCTAGCAAGCATAAATCATTTTTGTAAGTCAGATTATAGTGTCAGGGGGGAAAGTGGTTATTAAAGTGTGCTTGAATATCTGGTTTCATTTGCATATATAAATAAAAAAAACTCAGATAACCAAGATCACAATATTTATTGAGAAACTCACATTATATCAATAAAAACCTCCAAGGTTTCAAAGAATAGAACTTTTTTGAACGACACCATGGTTTGAGTGGGGTTCACTTTCTTTGATGTGATATTATCGACTGCCATTCCCATACTGTAATGATGTCTAGCTTAATCTGACTTTATTGGGATCTGATTTGCATTTAGAATCCCAATCTGATTTAGTTAATGGGCCTTGGTAGATTTCGATGGCTATCTGCAAGCGTGTGCTTCAAGTCTCTGTTGATTTTCCTTCAGCGCTGTTCACCGTGTTTGATTTCCATTTCTGCTCATCCCCGAGGTTTAATATGTGTCTGTTTGCTTGTGTGAGAGAGTGTTTGTCTGTTTTATTGTCCACATCCATGCAAAAAAGATACCTTATTTTCCATTGCACCTCCACCACCATGAATTTCTCTTGCCGTACAAACAAACACATCCCTGTTTGCAGATGAAAACAAATATTGATGAAATCAAATTAGGAAAAGAATATTTGATATCTGATTCTAATGTTTGGATTAAGTGGGGCTTCTCTTATTGTATTAAGCCCATGAGAGGCAGAAGCATATCACCATTATGAGAAAACAGAACAGTTTTCTTGACTGTGCCTTTTCATATTATTTTTATCGTTCAACAACAGCAAGCCACACCTTTTTACTTTTTAAAAAATGCATGTTATGCATAACTTGTTGAATTTTTGCATGTTGCTTTTGTCATTTTATTTTTTTATCAACATACTCTTGAGATCCTTGAAAACATACTGTATCTGCAGTGACTTCCAAAAGTATTCATAATCCTTTATATAATAGTATATAATACTTTTTCACATTATGGCACATTACAAACGTCATTGTATTTTTTTTATTGCAATTTTGAACTGGAAGGAAAAGGATTCATAGCTTTCAAATAGTTTTTACAATCAAACAATTTGATAAGTGTGGCATGCACTTGAGTTCACCTCCCTTTACTATGATGCCACTTATTAAATTACCTTGGAACTAAAAGCCTACAAAAGCCACTTAATTTCTAAAAAGTTCCCCTGTGTGTTGTTTAATCCCACTATGATACTAGTTGTTCTGTGAAGGTTTCAGAAGTTTTTTAGAGAACAAACAGCTCAATGAAGTCCAAGGAACACATGTCAGGGATAAAGTTGCAGCGAAGTTGAAAGCAAGGTCAAGTTGTAAATAATATCCCAAACTTTGAACATTTCATTCAGCTTTGTTCAGTTGATCATCTAAAAAATGGAAAGGTACTACTGCACACCTACCAAGACATGGCCATCCACCTAAAATTATAGGTTGGGCAAGGAGAGCATTAATTTAAGAAGAAAAGAAGAACATTTTGGCTGGGGATCTCCACACCTCCAGAGTAACTCTGGAGGTGTGGAGATCCCCAGCCAGAAAGGGGATTTACCACTCTGTTGGCCAGAAAACTGTTAGTCGTGCAATCAGTGAACCTGGCTTTTGTGGAAGAATACCTTCTGGCCAGATGTGACCAAAGTTGAATGTTTTCGCCTACGTAAAAGCGCTAGATGTGGCAGAAGACTAACACTTCACACCAACCTGAACAAAATCTCCATTCTGTGAATCATGGTGGCGGCAGCATCATGTGGTGGGAATGCGTTTCTTTAGCAGGGACTGGGAAGCTGGTCATAGCTGATGGAAAGATGGATGGAGCTAAATACTGAGCAACCCTAGAAGAAAGCCGGTTAATGGCTGCAGACGACTTGAGACTGTGTTGGAGATTCACGTTAGGGCAGGTCAACAATACTAAAAATACAACCAGAGCTGCAATAGAATGGTTGAGACTGAACCATGTCTGTTAGTATAGAGAATTTGTGGCACAACATGACAAAGGAGCAGTTTAAAAACATACACATTTCTGGAGAAGCAGCTGTACGCACATACGGAGGCTCACAGGTTTATAATACGTAAAAACCAGACAAGCAGTAACAAATAAATCAGCAGACCATCTGAGCCCATCATCATCTAAGTCATTACTAGCAAACAGTCAGCTTTTACTACTTTCAATTTGCTTCTGTGTTTGTGAGTTTGTGTCTGTGTGTGTGTGTAGTTGTGCAGTTGTCTTAGACGGAATAAGAGAGAAATGATATGATGTGATATGATATGCTGGCGGGGCATAAAGATAGATGATCATAATTACGCACAGGCCAAACTCCATTTCAAATCATCATCATCCTGTTCTATCTGTTGGAGAGCACACATGCAGATACATACACACACCAAGAGCTCATACAGGGATTCATCCACCTCAACACACACACACACACACACACATATCACACAACTAAGGTATGCATACTGCAAATCTAGCGGAAGGAGGGACAGGCTTGTCATGGCTTCACATTATTTTATCTCGGTTCATGCAAAGTTCAGAGACAGGCATGAAATGGTTATTCTTTCCCTGCCTCGCTCCTTCTATCTATTCCTTTCTCGCTTTTTATTCCTCCTTAGTCCGCTTCATTTTACTCTCCTCTAGCTTCTCCTTCTTGCTCATCTTTTCTGTTCTACCTTTATTTTCTCTTCTCTCTTCTTTGCTAGTCAACCTTTTTAAACAGCATAAACGAGGGTTTCCATCAAGTTCTAAGCCGATGGGAAAATGGATTTGAAGTATGACAGCCACCAGCTGTAAACAATGCAACAAGTGCAAACGTTCTACGGATGTGCAAATGAAAGCATCCACAAGCAGGACTGCAGATGTTTTCATCTGTGGTTGTCGCTTTAGAAACTGGACTAAATACAGATGTAGTTGACTCTTTTCTTTTGCACACGTGATGTAATTCCGGCAAAGGTTTGCAACTTTCCATCTGGTGTGTAGGGAATGGCTAAGTCTTGTCCTCTCATTGGTTTACAGGGCACCCAAAAGTAAATACAAATACAGACACACACAGCAGTAATAATGTGTATCTTTGTGTCTGCTTAATCTTGATTGGATGTTTCATCTGCAGGCTGCTATCCCAGCTGGCTGCCTTATTGTCTGGGTCAGACTGATGGGCCTGTGTTAAGTGCCTATGAGTGTGTGACTGTGTGTTTGTGTGTGTCAGCTGTCCAGTTTATATATATATATTTATTTATTTTTTTATTTTAGTCTACATATATCCTTGTACATTAGCGCACAGCTACTTGTTCTGTAGTGTAAAATATAGTGTTTCCCTAGTTGTTTGACCACTATATTAACACACAGTAGTGTGTGTGCATGTGTTCTGTGTGTGTGTGTGTGTGTGTGTGTGTGTGTGTGTGTGTGTGTGTGTGTGTGTGTGTGTGTGTGTGTGTGTGTGTGTGTGTGTGTGTGTGTGTGTGTGTGTTTGTGTGTGTGTGTGTGTGTGTGTTGTCTTTCAAGCCACACACACAGCCGAACCAAACCATTGGCTTGGTTGCTGATGATGACATATGAGTTCCTGGCCTTGGTAATGGCTGTTAAATCTCATAATTACACGCTTCTTTATTGCAATGCATAATGACCCCACAGCACTATTGGACAATTAATTAAGATTTTCAGCCCAGGCTTTTTAAGGCCTAGATGAGGAGCTGGAATGAGGTCTAATGTTCTTGTCTTCAAGCTACGACATTAAGACATGGTGCTTCAGGAAAGGAGGCTCCGTGTGGATCCTTTTTTATCTTTGCCGCTGTATCCATCTGTTTATGTCTTTCTTTCCCTTTCCTTCCTTTTTTATGTATTGCATTAGTGGTTGAAGCATATCCTCCAGCTGACTGGGTGCTCGGTGGTGATTTTGGCAACCATATCTCTAATCTATGAACGGTAAATTAATCCCTGTGGAGTTTCAGTGGTGCTCCCTTTATGGGAGCTACGGGGGATTAGGCAGATAGAATCAACACACCCGCATAATCTCATATAGAGACACCAGGCCTGGATGACGACCACTGAGTTTGTTTTAAACCCACAATCAGCAAGAATCTGCTGATACTCCAATTACCCGTGCAGAGCATTCTGTGGTGTTATGTTTTATTACTTTTAATACATTTGTAATCACAAAAGTAATATTAGATCTTTTCTTAAAGAAAAGTTGTCCTGTATTAGTAAAAATGTACACATATAGATAATCTACAAATTGCTTATGAAATGTCACAGTCATACCCGTTAGGCAAACCATTATGACCACTGACAGGTGAAGTGAAGAACATGGGTTTTTCATTACGGCACCTCTTACTGGGTGGGATAAATTGGGCGACAGGAGAATGTTTTGTCCTCCAAGTTGATGTAAAAATGTGAACAATTCCACAAGGGCCATACTGTGATGGCCAGACAATAGGGTCAGCACATCCCCAAAAATTAAGGTCCTTTTGGGTTTTCTTGAACTACAGCAGTCTGTACCTACTGAAATAGATCCGAAAAAGGAACAGTCAAAGCTCAATGATGCTTGTGGAGAGCAAAGTTTAGCCTGTGAAGTCCAAACAGACAGATGAACAGACAGCTGTTGCTGAAATTGCTGAAGTATTGAATCTTAGTTCTGATAGAAACAAATCCAATTGTTATGGTTTGTGTGTATAGGGCAGCAAACAATCAGACCAATCAGGGTTCTTATGACATCCCTGAGTGTTGATTTGGGCTCCCCTTCCCAAGATCTCAGGTAAATCAATGCGGTGCTGCACAAACAAGTCCAATCTATGGAGGCCTTAACTCGCAACCTACAGGACTTAAAGGATCGGCTGCTAGCATCTTTGTGCCAGATAGCACAGCACAACTCAGGGATCTGGTAGAGTTCAAGCCTTGAACAGTTAGGACTATTTTGGCAGCAAAAGGTGGCCCAACACCATATTAGGTAATCAGTCATAATGCTATATCCAATAGGTGTATTATTAGAATGGCTGTGACTCAGTGGAACGTGTGTGAAGATCATTAGATGCTGATGTTGTGTTGAGTGTTGATTTTTTTATGAATTAACCTTTTTTTTTTCCTTTTATGCTATTTATTGGACATTTTAACATTTTATTCTGTGGATTATTATGACAGCTTTCCCATGTCCAGAAATAATTTCCCAAGGGAGACTAATAAAGAAATCTTGAATCTTGAATTATCAACAACTACTTTTCTGTTATTACGTTTTAAGTTTGTAACCATTAATAATTGCCAGCAGCATTACACATGTTTATATATTTGTCCGAAAGAGACAGACAGGAAGAGTTACTTTTTAAGCCGCTCAGCTGTGTCTATACACAGTTAATTCCCAGGACAGATCTGTGCACACATGCACATGCTCCCACACTCAGAGTGGTCAATCCGGCCTGCGTCAGCATTATATTGATGGAGGCAATGGCAGGATGCAAAGGTGGAGGATGAGGGAAAAGAAGGATGATCTAAGTAAAGGAAAAAAAGTGAAAGAGTATCAGTAGTAAGAGGCTGAAAAATAAAATGTGGACAGTTGCATTATATTTAGTTCAGTAAAAAGTATTAAGTAGAACTGAAGGTTATCCCTTGAGCAAGTCTCTTGTCTCTATATGGAGTCAAGAACATTTGGCCTCAGTGGAGCTTGCAGTGCTCCTACTCTTAATCACACACATACACACACTCCTTGACTCTGCCCTGGTGGAGCTAGAAGTGGGTAATTAAAATGTAAATATTGATATTTTATTATTTGAAATGGCTCCACTGCGATGCTCTTAATGTCACTCCATCTGTCGTCTCCACGGAGACTTGGGGTTGCCCTCGACGACCTCAACGACCAGCTGCCCCCACCCAAGCAACCCCGCTACGGCAACAGCTAAAGCGCTAGACAACGCCTTCGTGTTGAGACAATATCATTTTGGGTCTAATTAAGTGTTAAATATTAGCACCCGCAACCACAGAGACGGCACACATACCAAAAACCCCACACACACACACTATGCCTCCTCTCTTCTGCGTCTGTGTCTTTCACACACACACAGAGCACTCATCTTCACTACAGCAATGGGAAGATTTTAAGTGTTAATCTTGCAGTGCTGCTGATGGTGTCTAATGTATGCAATTAACAGTCAGGCAGGGCTGAGGGTTTGGTAATTAGCTGGCTGTTCACACTGATTAGAGGCTACCACAGCCCTATGACTACTCTGCTCTCCCCCAGGCCACATGGAAAAAAGGGGGGTTGGTGAAGGAAAGAGAGCACAAGGGGGGAAGGGGGAAGAAAGGGAAGAAGATATTTTAACCAAGAATCTTAGAGAGGATGAGGGTCCAGGCGTATAATTGTGTGTGTAATATATCTTAGGTAAATGGGACTAAAATGAAAATCAAATACAGTTTTTAACTGACTTTAACTCTTTGTATGAAGCATCGTTAAAGAAGAGTGTTAAAATCAACTATGGTTTCTTTTGCTGTGGTTTACTATTTAAAATCAGCAGACTAATAATAAAAAGAGATTCTTAAATGGTCTTGAGCTAAACTAAGGCCAATGCTTGTTTAAAAATGTATTCATCACCGTAGTTTTTTTAAATAATTTGTTTGTATCTTGAGCTAAAGCTGGACGTTATTGTAGAAGAAGTCAGACGCGCCTTTATTTGATAAGATTTGATAAAAGTAGCTCATAGTTCAGAGAAGAAATTTTTCCAGCTTAGAATAACCATGTGTCACAAACTTTGAGGGTATAAAACACCTATGGTCGGTCTATGGTTAAAAATATGTCATGGTGGGACGACAACAACCACAACTGAATCATGGAAATAGACTGTATTTGACCTCTGATTAAATATAGTATTTCTGGATAATATTTTATCGTATTTTAAATTAATTCACAGCAGTTCATATGTTTCTACATGTTGAACTAAAATATTCTGAAAAAGATAAAGATGTTAAAAGATTTATGTGTTAAACTAGACCTTAAATGATAATGATTTAAACTATTAACCTATAGACTAGATGGTGTGTATTCATTGTTATTTCAGTCACTAGAAACGTTAGACACCACAAGGACATAAGAATTAACTTGACTTGAGAAGAAACTCGCTCAAGGCTGGGACTTGTCCTTCACTGACTCAAGACTTACCTGAATGCGGGAAAACCGACTTTTTTAGATCTCCATAAATCAAATGTGAATATAGATATTATATGCTTTTATTTATTTTAAGCAGAGATGCATTAATAAATTAGCACATGATCCGTATCTGCAGGTTAAAAATACAATTTTATTCCCTAATCATTAAATATTTTCAATACTTATAACTCCCACAATTTTCAGTCTTTGCTGCACCTTATTTTGAGTTCAGTCAAACTCAGTTAAAGATTAGGGACATTAGGCTTAACTGAGGACATGGTTGGTAATTAATTTCTTCATTTTCTTTTGGATTCAGAACCAATACCTCTGTCAAAGAACTTGCAGAACTCTTTTACAGTCTGTCAGTAAGAATCTCCAGGTCAGACCTCGAATAAAACCGAGAATTGGTGTTAACCATGAGAAGCCTAAATGTTGGCGCTCTAACTCTAAAGGGACTTTGACCATGAAGGCAGAAACTTAGCTTATGATTTTGAGGTCTATGTTGAGTCAACTCCAAACACAATGTGTGTCGACTCAGAGGCCACAATGTGTACACATGGATGTGTGTGTAGGGAGGAGAATGTGCTTCCTGTGTGTGTCTTTAAGCTCTTTTAAATTAACTGGTTTTCTGGGTAGCTTTGTTTCCATCTCGTTGCGCATCTCTGTGTAATTGGGTCAGCTGGTGGATGTGTGTGTGTGAGTGCAAGACAGTTTGCGTTCTGCATATTTCGTGTGTGTATTGTTTCAGCCTGGCCAAAGCCATCACAGGGGGCCCATGTTCATTTTGGTTGTCGTCTGTCCGTATGGTACGGAACAGTTTGAGATGCTGGCACACAAACATAAACAAGCGCGCACATTCAGAAAGCACCACAAGGGAGCATTTGCATTGCCTTGTATGAAACAATTTGCGCACATTTAAACACAAACGCATACAGAAAAGGCAGTGAGAACGAGCACTGGAGTTTCATGCAGTTGCACAGTGTGCATGCATAACAAAAACACACACTGAGATACACACAGGGCAGCGATGAGCTGGTAACTGTTGGAAACTTCACGCGTCCTCGTGCAATCTCGGTCTCAGTGGGCCAGTAGACTTAAATCTGTCCCCTGCAGGACACAGTGCATGCACATGCTGAACATAGACTATCCACTGTTCTCAGATGAACAATGAGAAACCTGACAAACAAAAAAAACAATCTCCACTATCCTCATTTTCTCTTGTAAGATGTCTCCTTATAAAAACAGATCTGACACATGAAGTGACTGGTTGTTCAGGTTGTTGTGTGGAAAGAAACCTCTGAACCACATAAGAAATTAAATTTTTTTTGTTTGTAATAAAAATATGTTTCCTTCCATTTAGTTTTCCATGAATATGCTAGTGCACGGTATGAACATAGGAAAATATAGAAAGTAAAGCATCTTTAATTTTTTTTTTAATTCAATTCAGTTTATTTATACAGTGCCATTTAACTACACATGTAGTTCCAAGGCACTTAACAAAGTCAATTCAAAACTTTCTTTTTTGTGGCTCATCAGTAGCTCCATTAGCCAATTATGCAAGGCACTTGTGCCACTGCAGTTCTTAACAAGACATTAAAATGTGTCCAAATCTCTGTTTATTGTCCGCTAACTTGAGGTTTTTTCATACTTTAGACCACTTTGAAAACACTTGTATAATCCATCACATTTAGCAGTAATCAGACCCTTTATTTGCCATGTTTGTTAGTCCAGAATGAGCAAACCTTGTGCCAAACTTTGATGACAAGTGCTGCATTCCCACACACTCAGACGCACACGTACCACTGTAGGCAGGAGCCAGGGGGCACCCCTCACGCACAGCAATTAGGAGGGAGATTTGTGGTTTTGCTAAAAAGTATTACAATCAAAAAACAAAATACATTCATAAATATGTCAACTAAAAACATTGATGTCAACATATTAGCATAAGCAAAGCATGGCAGCACTTCACTTTGTTGGGAATATAAACAAACTAGGTACCACCAAGCTTTCTATTACAGTTGAAAGTAAACTTTACAGATTGTTACAAACCCATCGCTATCCTCGGGATCTAAAGAAAAAAAATTATTTTTAAGATTTTAAATGTTCCTATCCCAATAACCCATATGGCACAGAGCTTGCCTCGGTGATGTTGGCCTATTTTATCTAACCTACAGTCTCACACTGGGATTAAGTTGGAAGTTGGCTCATTTTGATTAGATGTAGCCCAGCAGCGCTGATTTGACCCGCTGCTCTCCTGGCAGCACACCGGCCATGTGCACACAATTTCACAAAATGTATAATATCCTTTTAGAGTAGTTATCCACTGTGAAATACCCTGAATACACTATTGTAAAACCGTTGAAAAAAAAACTGTCCTACTGATGGGAAACAGTCCCCTGTACGTCAAACAGTCTTGTAAAAAAATCTGACACTATATTAAAGCCTGTGTATTTTTCCAGGATATTTAGATGGATGACTATTTGATATCAGTTTTTTTTACAATTCCTAAAAAAAGTTTCCCTAATTTTATTCAAATTTAAAATGGCTAAGGTTGCATACAGTTGTCTTGTTTCAGAACGATATGAAGAGAGCATTACTCTGTTTAAACTTGAAATTTAGTTTGGTGTGCTTCTGGTCCATGAAATTAGAATAAACACCACCATAACATCAAGAAAGTTTTTGATGGCCCTTAAAAAGATTGATGTATCAGCTTATGACTTTGGTAAGGAATTTAAAGAGGTCTCCAAAAACCCTAAATGTCATCAGGGGACTTACAGCAGGCTGATGCTGTTATTGATGTAAAAGTGCATGCCTCTAGAAACAGAAAGAGATAAGTTTAACTTTCATGGGAAGTGTGCAGGGAAGAAATTTTGGCTGTCTAGGAAAACCATACAACCAGACGAAAGTTTGCCAGAGCAAATGTAGACAAAGACCAGGAACTTTGGAATAATGTTCTTTGGAAAGATTAGTCTAAAATTGACACCAGAACAGATGAGATGGTAGGCTTAAACCAAAACCAAGGTCATAAAAAGAATTTCAAACCAAATGTGAAGCATGGGGATGGAAGTGCCATTATTTGGGGATTCTTTGCTGCAGCAGGACCTGACCAGCTATAATCATCATAGGATCCACCATGAATCATACCATGTTCAAGAGGTTGCTTGAGCAACAAGTGTGACCATCTGCAAAAAAAAAGAGAAGAAAATTAAAAGTTGAGGCAGAGGTGGGCCCTGCAATATGACAATGACCCTGAACATATCAGTAAATTAACTAAGAACAGTGTGAAAACTAAGAAATGGAAAGCCCTGAGCTGAGGAAACAGCCCAGATCCTGAAATGCTCTTTGGGACTTTAAACAGGCTGTGCATACCAGAAACCCCTCAAACAGAAAGTGAGTACAGTGAAAATTTCCCCAGGCCAGTGTCAGAAACATCAGTTTCTAAAAGATGGCTACAAGAAGCATTGCACTGCAAGTTACTATAACTTTGAAGAGGGTTAGACTAGGCTCTCTTTTCATCAGCTAAAAACACATTTTGTTGACATTTACCTTCGTAATTTAAACAAAACCAGTTTTTGTTGGAATTAAGTCACTTCCTTTTGCACATAAAAATAATCTAAAGTTATCATTGAGATGAGAACATTTATCAATAAAGAGCTGGATATCACCTGGGTGTAGACATCAACATCCTCTTGTTTACATTCTATGAAAAATGAAGGTCCAAATGCCACCCAGAAATTTGCTGGTTGTATCACGGTGGGGTCATCATGTGTTAATAATGAGGATCTGATCATCATCATAACACCTTTCTCATTAAACTACACACACACACACTTATACAAATACACAAAACAAGTGTCTTTACTGATGCAAGTGTCTTTACGAGCAAAGTATGATCATACATACACTATATTGCGTTACATGCTCATAAGCGCCAATCGTTTCTCACACTGACCATTTGCCCTGTAACCACACAAAAACAAATATAGGGCTCCGAGACATGTGCGTTTGTGTGCATCTGCGCGGCAACTGGAGCATGAGAGAGGGCTATCCTGTAGGTGTGTGTGTGTGTGTCTGAGCCAGGCTGTTGTGCGGTCTCCGGTGTAAACGTGCAGTCAGGACTCATTTGGCAGACAAACAGGCCGCAGGGTGGCTGGGGAATCGACGTGTGTTTCTTTGTGTGTGTGCGTGTTTGTTTTCATGTGGCTATCTGATGGAGAAAAGTGAAAAGAAAAGAGAAAGAGAGCACAAGAGCAAGCAGAGGAGGTTAAGTTTGCATGACTGCACCATAGCCTCTTTCTGTCAGGCGCGTGGCACATACACAGAGAAACACACACACACCGCTGTGCACTTATGGTAAAAAAAATACACTAAAACTCAAGAAATGGCATAAAACAAAAACAAATTTATGCTCACAGGTAAAACCATATTTGCCTGCTCTTACCAAGCACCTACATAAACTAATAGTTGTTCATGTTTCTGAGCAAATGTTTAAAGTCATCATGATGTACATTGCTCCACATACACCTAAGCCAACATAACTTCAAACCAGCTTGCAGCATACGTTACAACATCCTTACAACCCGCTCACACCTCCTCACTCAGTAAGAGATGCCTTATCAACAATGGGCAGAAAGGAAATGTAATTAGAGCCAAATAGGAAACCTTCTTTTTTCAATTGAAATCACAGGTATGAAAGAAAGGTCTCCACCCCTCCCACCTCCACCATCAGCTCTCCTCTTACCACCTCTCCCCCTTTTTACTTTCTTCTCTCCTCCATCTCTCTCTCTCTTATACTTTCTCTCCCTCCATCAATACCCCTCTCTCTCCATCATCAGCACTAAATTCCCATTGATGTTTCTTTTCTTCTGCTGTATCGATCGCTTCATGAGAAGGAGTGGAGGAAGGGTGGAAGAGAAGAAGGGAGAGATGGTGTTATCTGTTAATTAATTTGTCCTGAAGCTGGCCGCCTATTAATCAGACAGATA
Organism: Fundulus diaphanus; assembly: GCA_037039145.1. Lineage (NCBI taxonomy): Eukaryota > Metazoa > Chordata > Actinopteri > Cyprinodontiformes > Fundulidae > Fundulus > Fundulus diaphanus. Next base: position 17,420,013 of record CM073122.1, on the reverse strand, counting down.
AGAGGCATTGGATGGCTGAACGGCGCAGACAGGCCGGTGAGGCGGAGGGAGGGAGAGGCACACACACAAACACACAGATAGGTGTGCACATGCAAAGACTCATGCATGGGAATTTTGTGTATAAGACAGAATATAGAGTAAATCATAACAAGCCAGCACCCTGACAGTGCAGTTTTGTTTATTACATACTACATTTGATACTTGTTCACATAAGACAAAGGGACCTAATTCTGATAAAAATCACTGATGAGCCTCAAAAAGAAAAGCTGCACTTTCAGCTCAATAAATTAATTACAGGGTTTTAATTATTGGTCTTTATTTGCATGCTGTGTGTGCGTGACTTCGTACATGTGTACACGTTATTTGTAATTAGGAGGGATGTGTTTGTCAATGACCGCATTCACAAACCCACTTATCATGTCGATATTTTTTGATGATGTACACAATTTTTGTTCCTAGCATAGCTGTGTTTACTTGACTTTGTGCTCCAAGTTGTTTTGACAGGGGGAGGGGGGGTGGGGGGGTGGGGGGCTGCAAATACCGCACTTTGGGTAAAAGCTTTTCAGTGATGGGTAAATATCACAAGTTGGCTTTGAATTGTTCAAAATCTGCCTGGTAAAAAATTGTGACCTACTGCTTAGAGTTGGTGATACATGATGCTTTTATGGACACGTGTGTGAACATGTTTACCAAATCATTACATGAGATGGGCTCAAAATCCTCTTTGCTACACTATGGATTATATTATATTATAAATCTGCACACAGACAAGTTAAACAGACAACAGCTGACAGAGAATGATTTTAACTCTTAGTTTACATCATCTGTTGACTTCATTTTAGGTCGAAATACATTCAGTCTAAATTTCTCCTGATCAGAATGATTGAAATAATAAACGTTGTGAAGACATCTGCTCCAGTGAATGTGTGCATGTTTAAATACACAGGAAAAAAGTAGTTGATCTACTGCTTCCTGATGATTTTAATGAGCCAAAAGACACTTCTGTCAACAAACAGTAATGCTCCCTTTGCAATTCGTTTTGCATGTCGTAAACCTTTGGAGGAATTCTTGTGTATTCCCGTGCATTCATGCACATTTTTAAAATTTGCCTTCCAAAATTATGTATACCTTGTTGAACCTTTTCACATTTTATTATATAATATCCACAAAATGGTTGTATATATTATTGTTCTTTGTGTCTGCATCCAAGATGCTCTAAGGAGCACTTCCGCAGGTGGTTCCTCCCAGCTGCTCTTAGACTTTATAATCTCTGCTTCTCACAACAGACTCAATAACTGTTTACAACATGCTAATGGTTGCACAGGTTCTGGTCTTATCAAGAATCAGATACACTGTCCCCGTGCTATCATGCATAGTGCATACTATCTCAAGTTCTGCAAATAGGCTGGAGTTTTTCTACTCTTTAACATGAATATTTCATCTGTTTTATCTGAGTATGCCATATTATCAATAATTGTGCAATATTTACTCTAGTATTTATTTTATACTTTTACTCTTGGCATTTCTGATTAAGATCATCCTCTTTTGCTTTAGAACTAACTTTAGATTAGATTAGCTTTTTTTCATTACTAGAAACTGTGTGTCATGCCCGAATTTCCACATTGTGGGACAATAAAGAAATGTCTTGTCTTATCTTGTCTTAAAACAAAAAAAACAGAATTAGTGCATAAATATGTTGTTGAAGGAAAATTATATCAGTTGCAACAACTTCAAAAATTAAAATGTGAAAAGTGTTGTTTGCATTTAGCTTTAGATTAAGGACCCAATGTTCACTTTAATTGCAGCTGCAAGTGTTTTGTCATATGTCTCTATCTGCTGTAGAGATTTATCCATACTTGCAAACTAATTGAAGCTTGGTCATATTGGATGGAGAGCATCTGTGAACATTCATTTTAAAGTATTGCCTCAGATTCTCTATCATTTTTAGGTCTGGGACATTCGTTACTATTCCATTGAATCTGCAGTAGGGCTGGATGACATAGAAAAAAAGCATATTAGTGAAATAGAAATCATATTGATCGATACTGATAATTATCAAGAAATTCAAAACATATTTTAAGTGCTACCCTGGCCATTTTATGCTCTTACTTAATGACCTCTTTTTAGATAAAGAACACACAAACACTGAATTCAAACTCAAACCTTTATTCAACCAACTTTTTACCAAACTGCAAGTTTTTAACAAAGGCAAAAAGAACATGTGTTCTCTGAACTCTATGAAGGGGGTGGAGCTTGGTTATGGAGTGTTTGTGGTCTGTGTTTGTGATTGGTTGGGAGGATGTAATGACTGTTGTATTAACCTACATGATAGGCTAGAATGCAAAAGGCAGGAAAACTGTTCTATTGAACTTTTTATTGACCCTTTTTTTCCGATAGACATGTGTTGTCTATCGGTCAATATATATTGCTGAATTATCGTCCAGCCCTAAACTCCAGTGGTGTGGTAGGGTGGTTATCCTCCTGGAGGGGTGGACCTCTGCTCCACCTTCAATGCTTTTGAGGTCTCAAACTGTTTTAGCATAAGGATTTCCTTTTATTTAGCCACCATTTTTAAGGCTGGGGATTGTTTATTTAGGGTGTCTTTCTTGTAAGTCAAAGAGTTCATCATTGGTCTGATCTGACCCGATCACCTTCTTCCACATTTGCTATGTCCCCTAAATTGCTTATAAGAAATTACAGGGTGACCTGATTATGGTTTCTTTCAGCAAGTCATCTCTTCTATAAAGGCCAGATTTCTAAAATGCACAACTAATAGTGTATTGTTAATAGATTTCCCACATATGGAGTCCTGCCGCTCTTCCAGTGTTGCCAGGGGCATCTTTGCTGCTTCGCTGATTGTTTTGCTGTCAGTTTAAGGGGACCATCCTATCTTGCTAGGTTTTTCAGTTTAGCCACATTGTTCCACTCTTAAATGATGAATCTAGCAGATATTGTTTTATAACATAAACCCACTTCAAACATCTCCACATGTCTGGTGCATTTCTTGGTCCTTATGATGCAGTTTGTTTACTAATGTTTTCTAACCTTCACAGAATGGCAGGATTTATAATGGCATTAAATCACACATAGGGAGACTGTATTTATTAACTAGGAGTTTCCTAAAGCCAATGGGTTGCACTGGATTTATTAGGGGGTAAAAGAGTTCAGGGAACTGAATACATTGATATTTTTTTAAACTTTTAACAACATACATCTTTGTACTTTAACTTTGCAATATTGTATTACTTTGTGTTGGTTTATCAGTAACAAATCGTAATTTGAGAACATCCAAAATGTCATTTTTTGCAATGCACTGTAAGTTAAAATCACCATGTTTGTACAGAAATGTATGTATGTCTTTTTTTAAGTGTTTTTGTTTAAGATGCTAATAATTTAAGGTTACACAAAATCAAAGCACATTACAATCAACCATAGCTTACAACATTATCTTAATGGGCCGCCTGTCCCTAATACACATTCACAAACTGTGCCTCATATATCCAGCATCTCAAGAGGAGGCCCATTGCAGCAGATGTTGCTAAAGTTATATCTGCCTTCTCATCTGCCTGTTTTCTTGGCAGGATGCTCTATTCCAACACACACACACACACACACACACACACACACACACACACACACAAATGAACAAACTGGGGGAAGTGGCTTTGCAATGAGGTCTGACAGGTGTGCTCTCATGATTCGCTGTTGCTGCATTCTCTATGAAGGTTTGCACTCATAAAAACGCAGCCATGTAGGCAGACAGGCAGGTGTGAATGGACAGGTGTGTGAGGAAGGGACAGCTGTTAGGAGAGGTGTGAGTGGGCAGGTGTTCCATTAAAGAGAAAATAGAAAGGAAAGACATAACTATGAGCTTGTCACACTAAAGTAAGACAATTATTAAAAAGATGTAAACACGTAATAATCAAAACACAACTGGGAAAGAAGTGTGAAGCTTTTAAATGGGCAAGATGCATCAAGATTGTGCAAGAAAAAGACAAACAAGACAACCGGTCATAGAAAGACAGATTCAGACATAAAGGCACGGGCCGTGGAGAGAAAGACCGATCTCCAAATGAAAGGACATGGATTGACCACTAAAGAAACCAGCAGTTTTAAGGCCGTAGCAGCAATTAGTGTGTGTTTTGAGCAGCGCCGCAGCGATGGCCAGCATTGATCCATTGAGGCTGTGGCAGGCTGAGATAAGGCTTAGCATCCCCCAGGGAAAAGCCCTGAGCGAAGGGGACAGAGGAAGTGGAGGAGGAGAACTAGGAGGAGGATTCTGGTCAAGTTAATGGATGAAGGATAAAACAGAAGGATAGGAGGCAGTTGAGCTTTACTCTTTTATCTTGTCTTTTGATTACCTTCCTTACTTTGTGGTTTATCTTTTGATTACTTATTAATGTAAGCTATGGGTCTGATTACTCGCTATTAAAGTATTACTAATAAGTAATAGATAGTCCAGTCTTAGAGCACTTTTTAATGTCCTGAAAAGGCATTCTTTTCTAAAAGGTGCTTTACAATATGTTTTTATTTACTCCTTCCTAAGATGTTTAGTCGCCAAAGTCATTTGCTATAATTAGAAGAGGAAATGCTTGGATTTTAATAGGCATTTGCACTGCATTTGGTCATGTTAAGAGATGACTCATCCTTATGTTCTTCTTTAACCTATCTAATTTTTCTACAGGTTTCTCCACACTATCTTTGGCAGACCAGATGAGTCTACTGCAGAGTGCATGGATGGAGATCCTGATTTTACGTGTTGTGTATCGCTCACTCTCCTTTGAAGACAAAGTAGGAGGCAACATTGTTTTCTTCTTGCTCTCAAGAAATGTACCGATTCACATCTAAGTTGTGTCTATTTTCTTTGCTTCTTTTTAGCTGGTATATGCTGAGGACTACATAATGGATGAGGATCAGTCCAAACTAGCTGGCCTTCTGGAGCTGAACAACGCTATTCTTCAGCTGGTCAAGAAATATAAGTCTATGAAGCTAGAGAAGGAAGAATTTGTCACTCTCAAAGCCATTGCTCTGGCTAACTCAGGTTTGAAGCTGTTTTTCTCTTTCTGCACACTAGTGTCTATCTCCTGAAAGCGAGTTAATCCCAGGAATCTAGTCTATTCCCGTGGGGCTCATTTAGGAGGAAACACCAGAGCCTGATTTCAATACCATGCATAAAAACACACAGCCCTCCTGTGCATGTTTGATGAAGTATGCTTACACATAAAGGTTTTTTTTTTTTTTGTTCTCAAGTTTACCACTTCCACTGCTACTGCCACCCACATTTGTCTTGTCATACTCCAATTGTCAAAAGTGTAGTAAATGCCCACACATATTTTATGCATGCACACTCACATGGGGTGTAGTACAAACATGCACAGACATGTTCAATCTGAATTCAACCCCAGACAAAGTGGCAATCCCTTTTATAATTAGCATAGTCGTCCTTTCAGATGCCTGTTAAATAAAGTAAAATCATTAGGCTCCCAAATCTGTCAATACAGGCCCGTCTCTGATGTGTCCAGCTGCATCGACAGCTGACTGACGCACATGCACTCCCTCACACACACACCTTCTTCCTCTCATGACCTGTCTTTTGAACTTTGTCTTGGAAGCCGGCCAGCTCCTCAGTACTCTTTAATTACAAGGGGGAAGCTGTCAATACGATGTGTTTAAATGGGAGAATGTACTGCAAGGGCTTTCAATGGGTGAGGAGGGGCCTTTTTGGTGGCAATCATCGTCTGCAGCATAAACAAACCAACATCTTACACACAAATGTACGCGCCGATGTGTTTTCACTGATTTACTTTTGTGATACTAAAATAGAACATAATATTTCAAATCAGGGACAGAAATTTTAAAGTTATTTAAAATAGTTTTGATAGACTTGCCGGTTTGCATAAGCAAATATCATGGATATCTAAGGGGATCAAACCAGAACAATCCAAGTCTGCTCTTTTACTTGTGAGTGTACTTAATGTCAAAATAAGTCAAAATCCACCACATGTATTTTCATTTGATCTTAGTTAGAATGCAATTCAGTCAAATTAGTTGATCCCTCCTCCCAAGCAAGCGTATAGTAACAGTGACAGTAACTGAGTTGATTTAAACAGCCTTTATGTTATCAGCTATGACCCAACCATAATAATAAAAAACAGAAAAGGGCAGTATATAACAGCTTAGTAAAGCATAGACATATATTTTACATAATAGAAATTAAAAAAATATTTAAAAATGGCAACACAGGTTTAAAGGCTTCATATGCATAATTTTGTGTCATTTAAGAATTTGGTCCTGCGGCAAGCCAAAAGACCATGACTTAATTGATTTCACCAATGTAAAATTGATTAAGTTCTTAAGTGTATTTGCAATGAAGACTCCTGTGTTAACAATGTTATCCCTAAAGTGTAACATCCATAAACATTACTTTTTTGTTTATTGTAACATGAAACCAAAATCCAAAGTTAGGTAATTTACAATCACCATTTAAAAGCTGCAGATCGTACAACACGTGATTTGTTGGTTTGTGAAATCCAAATTTTGAACAAAACTATATTATGTTAATTTGAACTATATATCTTTTTATGGGCAGTTACAGTAAATATATAAGTCAGTAAATAATTAATCAAAAGAGCAAATTCAGATTGAAAATCTCCTGGATAAGCACCTCCTGTTAAAGTCCAGTTGTACCTTTGCGAGATTGTAATGACAGGCTTCTAAACTCCACAGGAAGTTCTTTAAATTGACATGACTGACGTTCATTTACAGTAAGAACTTTGTATCTTTGCCCAGACTCTAACTGCTCTCCAAGACAACAGAATGCTAGCATTAGCATTTTGAAGGGCACTGACACTAATTAATTCACAGGATGCTAATCGTCTGCATTAATGAAGCCAAGCCTTAAGAAATGTTAGCAAACGTGCCCCACATGTAAAGAAAGCTAAACCGACCACAGGAAACAAGAGACACATGTGTGTAGTAGTGTAGGTGCGTGTGCACTCAGTTGTGTTTTCCCTCATTTATATGTGTATTAGTTCCATGTTAACATGTACACTTTAACAGCCTTATGTGCCTATGCTCATTAAAGTCTGCTGTTTTACTTGTCAGTGTACAGCAGGTCATAGTACAGGCAGAAGCCATGTCTAGCAGCTTAAACTCTACACTAATAAAAATAATGTGAAACTCATTAAATTTCCATATAACTTCAGTACTGGTTGCACATCACGAGGGTCCTTACTTTCAATTAAACAATAAAGAAAAATACAATTGCTTTTTTAATGGTTTCTGTGAATAGTTCCTTAACAACTTGTCACCAGAAACTATGACATGTTAATTTAATAAAAAGAACATTTACTTAATATTTGAGCTAAAATTATCATCAAAAATAAACTAACATTTTCTGGGCAGTTTTATATGTAAAGAAAATTATGTGTATGAATTAACACCACTACTGTTTTTTTTGAGAAACTCATTCTTCTTCTTTCTTTACATCCACCTGGCCTGCAAACAATCATTAATCTACAAAGAATAGAAATACAAACAAACACAGAAACACAACAGCTGATCTAAACCCAAAAATATGATAGACTGAGCTTTTTATTGATCCCCCAGAATACATCCTGTCCGCTCTCGTCCTGCATACTGATATTTGTATTACCCTCTATAGATTCAGGGAAGTGTATTTGATTGTGTCTGTGTGTGTTAATGTACAAATCTTTGTGTAAATGTTGACTTGTTTTGTCTGTCTGGACATTATAATTTTTGTGTGTTTCCTCTGGTTTTTAATTTCTTGGCCCAGGTTCCTTTGGTTTTATTCACCTCTCAGAAAATGTGGCAATCTGGAAGATGTTTGAATTTAGAAAGCATCAAATGAGGAGGATTTGGTTAATGAGTTTCCACTCCTAAGTGTTATACGCTGGCCTTTTTCAAGACACTGGTACCAAAAAAACAACTGTCTTTACTGCGATATGTTAAGTTTTTTTTACCTCATGCATGCATCTTCATGTGCAACATGAAAGGCATAACATTATGTGGAGGAAGGTGGGTGTAGCAATAGTGAAGTCGAGGTGACCATTGATAGTTGGCTTGTGATTATTATTTAACATGCATGTAATCATTGATTGGTGACATTGATCGGAGGTTGGGAGCTAAAGGCCAGCACACATTAGGACTTTGCCTCCCTGAGGGGCAATAGGCAGCATTATTACTGAGAGAGATTCTCATCCTTTACTTCTACATGCAGAAACATGCCAAGTGAAGGATACGGATTTTCGTGCACGCACAGACACTGTGTTTGATGTTATTGCGCCTCTTCATCGTTCTAAGAATATCTCTCTTTTTTTGTCCTCCCACTCGTCTTTACACCTGTCCATTCATCACACCCACAGATGCACCCTTCAGAGACATTGAGAAGAGTAGGGTCTGAATTTGTGTGGCTATAAAACTACATTCATGCTTTTAGTTTTAGCAAGATTCGAGACATATAAATGCTTCTTTTAAAACTAAATCATTATCCTAGTGATTATCTGTGGTTTTACTACCACTAAAATGTGCTGTTTGACTAAATGCATGCATGCTAAATCACATGTTTTATAATAACTTTTCTTTCAGTTTACTCTTTCCTGCAGACAATAATATCGCTAGAAATTCATTAGAATTTATACCTATTACATTTTGAATTCTGATGAATAAATCTCAGGATTTAGGATTAAAGCCTTAGCATTTTCATCTTTCTGGTGAGCAGACTCACTGACAAAGAAAGAAGACAGATTACTGTTACTGAGATTTCAAAATATCTCAAAATTTTTGTCATCCTGCACTTTAAAGCCTTTTGAATGAAGTACCAGAGGAAGCGTCGGAGTATCTAAAGGTGTCTACAGATGCCTTGAGCATATGTAGTCTTTCCTATCCCAGAACTGTTGCTGCACACTGGTGGTTAGCTAGCTGAACAAAGGCTACTGTCACTATCCCACACTTGCAAAGAGGACATATTTATTTAAAGTTCCTGTGGTGACACCATAATACAATGAAACCCTGATTAATTGTACTCAGTTATACTGGGAGAATCTAATACTAGCTCATGCTGAGTTCAGACCAAAACTTGTACGGTACCTTCAACACGTCATCAAGTTAGTGGGAAATTTCTAGAACACTAAACCTATTTTAAAATGTTTTCTGTCTTATAAACCATATTATGTTGGTGCTATATTTACTATTAGATGATGGGTTGAATTTCATATATGCAGTGCTTTAAAATAAGTATTTGCCCTCTTACTGATTTCTTCTGTTTTTGCTTTTGTTGATATTTAATGTAATCTAACAAACTTAAACAGGAGATAACTCATTTAAATAACAAAAAAAAATGTTTTCCATTTTATTCATCCAGATACAAAAAAAACTATCCAAACCAACTTGACCGTATGTGAAGAGATGTGGATGTGAATAAAACCACATCTAAAGTGCTGCAGATCACATTTGTAAAATGTTCTGCGTTCTTGATTCAACAATACCAAAAAGAAAATGGCATCCATGGGAGATGTCAAAGAGAAAGACCCCTATTTCACACCTACGAAGAAACTGATAAATTACTTGACTTTTGCTAAATATTCTGTGGACTGATGAGACAAACTTGGAACTTGAACTGTATGTATCCATTTAAATGAGATGTAAAACTAATGCTGCATTTTGGGAAAATATTATATCAGTCAAACACGGTGGTGATAAGGGGCTGCTGCTTATTAAGAACCTGAACAATTGCCGTAATTTATTGAACGATGAGTTTTGCTCTCTACAGAAAATCCTGAAAGAGCATGTCCAGCCAGAAAAGGACTCAATGCGAGTTTTTACAAATATCTAAAGGCAGATGTTGCCCCCAAGGATGACAAAAAACTGTTATTTTGTTTAACTAAAATTAGTTTTTCACATGGCTCCAGGTTTATTTTGAAAGCATTTTCCATTAATAAATGAATCATCATGAAATGAGAAGGTATTATAGCTTTAATTTTATCCTGACATTGACTTTCCTCTCTGTCCAGACTCCATGCATATTGAGGATGTAGATGCAGTACAGAAGCTCCAAGATGTGCTCCACGAGGCACTGCAGGACTATGAGGCTTCCCAGCACCAGGAGGATCCTCGCCGGGCTGGCAAGCTGCTTATGACTCTCCCCTTACTCCGTCAGACCTCCACCAAGGCTGTGCAGCATTTCTACAGCATCAAGCAGGATGGGAAGGTCCCAATGCACAAACTCTTCTTGGAGCTGCTGGAAGCCAAGGTCTGAGGGCTGGGACTGGATCGATTGACAGATAAACGCCAGTCTGAACGACTTAAGCTTCACGTCATGTCAAACTTTGATTAACAACTTTAAATGACCTCTTGTTCTTTTACATGCAGACACTCCTATACTTGCATACACAGACGCAGATATGTTCTTAAGGGTCATTGGCTGACCTATCCCCTACAGAATTGATCAAATCCTTATACCTGAACCCTAAAGCACTAGTTGTTAAATAAAGAGCTTTCGCTGGAATCGGTTTTGATGAAGACAGGGACAGGAGTACTCAACCCTTACCCATGACCAATGACAGAAGACTTGTCAGAACAGGTATTTAATGACAGCTATTTGACAATTACAACAGAAATCCAGATTTTGACAGAACACTTATGTATCTAGTTACATTTAAAATGTTAATGAACGACAATTGAGGACACATTGCAAACAATAAAACTCTCCATATTAGTTCTGAAAGACTCTAAGACTGTACCAACACTTCCTTTCCCCACTCCTATTTGATTTTTATTTATTTTTTGTTTAATTCAAGACGAACTGAGTGGGGGGAAAAATCAACATTTAGAAAATATCATTAACATTTGTTTTGAGTGTACATGTACAGAGAAGTTTGGATGGATTGACTGGAAGAAAAGAAGAGGAGATTTGCCCTGCCAAAGAATGGAACCACCCATTCAGAGGATGTCAGCAAACCTCACAGTCAAAACCTCAATCTGTTTCAGTTTTAGCTGGTTTCCAGTCCTGGACCTAAGAAGGAATGGTTGTTCTCTGATCTGTCAGTAAATCTTACAGTCGTTGCTGGGTTAGAGCACCTAGGACCAGGAAAGGAAGTACCAATGTAACCATTTTCCGGTTCCCTGTTTTCCCATGACTCCCCTTTTTCAGTAACACCTGCATAGCTGCTTCTGTTTCGTGAAGACGATTGATTCTGGTCAACAAAAAATTGTCTGCTGTGTTTGTACTGTTGATTAAGCTAAAAATGATTTAAAAAAGAGCAGCTAGACGACACTAGTGTGTGCTGGTCTGTAAGTCTGCGTTTGAGCATAAACACTTGAGTTGTGTTGGTATTCAATAACAATCAGATTGGCAAAAAAAACACTGTCTTCCTAAAAATCACCCTTTTTTAAATAGTTCACACTGATTTTGGAGTTATATACGCTGTCATTCACTCCTCTTGTGTTTGGATATGTGTTTAAAACGTTTTTACCTGTTTAACAGCCAGGGTTGCAGCTCTGCGCACATACAATATTAGTTGCAGTTTCACGCTCTCAGTGTGCCATTTGAAATGATCTGACACAACATCGTCTTCCTCACTCCGAAGTCTCACCTCAGTACTACGCTCGTCACCCCAAAGTGTTCACAACTTCCAGCTCATTTCTTGCGGCGGTGCAGAGAATTTTGTTGTGACTCACTCAGGAAATGTAGCAGGAGATTCAGTCACTGGACAAGCTACAAATCAGAAGGAAAGGTTTGCTGACTAAACTAACTTAAGAACAACTATTGTTGATTTAAAATTCCTTGTTTTTTTCTTCATTTTCACTTAAGAAAATAATCATAATAAGAATGCCAATTTAAGTGTTGTAAATATTGTCATCCTGTATATGACATATAACCCAGCTTTGGTTTAGATTTAAAAATTGTCTTCTTAAAATTGAATAAGTCGATGTCTTTTCTTTTTTTTCCTCCATCAGCCTAACCACGTTCAACATTATCACACATATGTAGCAAATATCACAAGTAATAACCTATTAACAAATCAGATTCCCTTAGAACCTCTGAGCAATAGTGGTGTTTAATGGAGGGATTTAGGAATTTGGACAGAGCCTGCAATGTTAACATTTGTGCCAGTCATAAATTTGGAAAAAGATGTATTCAAAGATAAAAATGCTGCTTTCTCTTTTTCTCTGTATAACTTGTTATAAGCTGTGGGAAGAAACTCAACACTGAATTTGATAAAGACTGTTAGTCACAGGCAATGTGGAGCAGGAACTCCTGGACAAGGAGCTACTTTTCGTTTCAGGATCATTGATTTTAAAGTCACAGCATGCACTGTTCTTGTCATGTTTGTGGATAAAGTCAATCAGAATCAGCCAAGGCAGTTTGTTCGTAGCCAAGAAATATATCCGGTTTACCCAATTTGAACCCATTTCTTTGGAGTCAGCTGAGAAACCTCATTATATCAAAGCTTGTTTGGAAACATAATGGTGCAAAAACAAACCATCACTTTGGTATAACGGCATAATCATGTCCACTTCCTTTATGATTATGTCGTGTGGGGGGGAGTATTGGTTTAAAGGGCTCTTGTGTGTTTTAAACCTTTAAGTTTATCATATTAGATGCTGCTAAATATCCTGCTCTGGTAACCATTTAAATCTAAATTGAAGCATAGTTCAATCAATGTTGAATATGTTAAACTATAGAATTTGAATGGGAACATTACATAAAACAATGTTTTATCAGGTTAAAAATATGGTGAAATGCAATGGCATTTTGCCGCTGGAATGTAGCTTTCCTTGGCTTTAACTTTGAATTGGAAACTATAGTTTCTTTCTTGTAATTGGCCAGTTAAATAAAAAAAAATCAAATTCAAAATCATAATACATCAGAAAGAGTAAGGATGAATGAAAATATGCCTACAGACAAAAGGGGATCAAAGAGTTTATCAAATGCATTTTTACTAATATTCATTAACGTGCCTCCTGTCTGGCTAACTACCTAATTAGCTTGTGACTCGTCCTTTAAATCTCCCTCTTTAGCTTGTGTATACTGGACTGTTAAGGCCTTCCAGAATAGTAGTTTAAGATGTGAGTTTATCTAACTAAGCTAAACTGTAGCTTTAAATGGCTGAAAATAAAGAAAAAAAATTTATGACGGTAATCCTGACAGTATTTTGTTTACCGTAAAGAACATGTCTTGTTTGAATTCACACAGTTTCTCTAGAAGAAAGAATTGGAAAGGCTAGGGTGAAAGACAGTTGGGATTTATTATAAACCGAGATAAAAAAATAAAAAAGTCTGTTATATCACAGTTGGAACAAGATGCATACGGTGTGGCTAACTGATCACAGCTTTAACAGGTAGACAGTTGACATTTACTTATTTTTTTTTATTATTTTTTTTGACTATATGTAATTCTTAAAGCCAAATAAGAATGCCAAAATATGTATTGTAGATGACACTGTAATCTAATGTAAAACAGCAACATTTCAGAGCTGAGGAGCAGTTTAAGCGTAGTTGACCTCTAACAACACATGTCCTGTATCAACCATCAGTATTTTTAGTAAGGGGGCTTTCCTCTACCTTCTTTAACCCTGCTGTATATTGTAAATTATGCAGATTATAATTCTTGCATTATACATTTTATGGTAAAGAAAAATCCAGAAAAAATATTTAAAAAAACGTAGTTCAGCTTGTGTGTTTCATGTTTGCTGTTTTTTCTGTCAAGAAAAAAAAGCTCTCTCTATGATTTAATCAGTTTTCGTTGGTAAGACGTCTCTAATTTCATTCTTTCCTCCTGCGTTGAGTCTTCTTAAGACGGTGCTGTGTACTTTATCTTGTGGTGATTTGTGCCGTGTGCTTCTTCTTTAGACAACAGAGTAGAGTAGGGGCCATGTTGTTTGTCTTTCTGTCAATCAGTCCTTTGGGGTCTGGGCACTGGAGTTGCTCATAATGAACCAAACATGACATAATGCTCTTTAACTAGGCTACCAGGATCAAATTACAGCATTCATCTCTGCCAAACTATACATAATTAAATATCAAGTATCTAAATGAAGAAATACCTTAACAAATATTTAAAAAAACTGATAATTTGTGTAACATTCCTGTAGAATAAAATATACTGTATATCTTAAGAAAATAAAGTTGAAATGAAATGACATTTGAGTAATTCATAGGTGACACTTTTTTGATAAACTCACTGTACATATCTACCCTCTGTAAAGCTCAGCTCAGTCATTATTTTTGCTGTTTCAAAAGAAGAAAATAACTAAAAAAAAATCAGGATGTTTTATGTTTTTTCTTTTTCCTGATGAATCCATGACATTGTGGAAACATGGTACAGTCCAGTAAATTAAACAGATAAATCCAAAAATACATAATTAAAACCACACCATCACCAACATTATCATATGTTGTTTTAAGAGAGTAAAATTTGCAAAACACAGACAAAAGATTTGTAAGCAAAGTTATATAATAAAAGAGATGACTTTCCTGTTTTGGTTGTAAATTCTAATGCGCCTGACCACTGTCCCGTTGTCAGGTAAATTGTGTTAAATGCTGTCCACTGTACATTATTCCACACAGAGCTTTTGGAAGAATGGTGCTCTCTTCTGACTGTTCTTTGTCTTTTGTTACTGTCTTTATTTATTTGTCAATTGTCTAAGCAGCCCTGTGAACTCCTGACCTGTTCAACACACTGAAGGGTGTTTAAACGCTCTCCGAGATGATTAACGCTGAACTGAATCTGTGTGCTTGTCACTGGAAATGGTTTACACAGGTGACTCTTATTCTGGCCAAGGCTGTTTGGGATAACTGAAGAAAACTATTCTCTGTACGCAGATGCTTTGTCCAGGTTTTGATCTAACTTAAAGCCACGATTTGTGTGGAGGGAAGCATTTTACCTATTGCACTTTTTTTCTCATTAGGATTATTCTGAAGACAATGTAAGATGATGAAGCTAAAGTTGCACTTTTTTTTTGTTACATTGTAGAGCCAAATGGTAACATCTCTGTTATTAGGATTCTGCAGTTAGGATTAATCCGCATTTATTACAACCACCAAAACTGGCATTTCCACAAAGAGCAGTGGAAGATAGACTATCTAGGTTTCTGTTGAGCCTCTGATACCAAGATATTGGCCAGTTTGCACTTCAGGCATCCTATTGCCCTCATTCGATGCTTAGACCTGCAAATACTCCATTTTAGAAGACGTTAACTGGAGCAAAGGGAAAACGGATTGACCCATGGTAGCAAACCTGGACTGATGGCTCCGCCTAAAGTCTACAAAGACCAAAATTTTGCAACCTACAGCTCTACAATATTTGCAATTTAGTTGTATTTAATCCCAAAATGTAACTGGCACTTATGCTGCAGCCTATTTCCAGTCTGAATTAGCAAAAGTGAGACTATTTAAGGGAGCGAGAAACTTTGGGAACTTTGGGGAAAAAATGGATAACAAGACGCTTGAGTGGTGGAGAAGAATTCCTGACGAGAGAAGACCTTCTAGTATTACTGAAAACATGTCCGTAGATTTTAGATGTGCTTCACATCAATAAATAGAAGGAAGAAAAAAAAAGAAAAACAATAACCTGTATATTTTTGTGATGTGTATCATACAAGTGTGCTCCAACAATAATGTCCATTTGTGTAAATGTATTTATTTCACATTGTATATATTGTTCATTGCAAAAAGAGAGACCTATGATTCTGTAACTTAAACTATTATGGGTTAAAACATTACATGTGTTACTCCAAACTATGCCTTTCAGGATTATTACTGTAGAGCAATATCAATTAAAACCAGGCTTCCAGTTTTGAAATCAGCGTCCTGTCTCTGATTTGTCTTTTTTCTTTCCAAAACAACTATCTGCTAGTTATTCTGATAGATATCTTTAATGTTCTGCATTGTTACCTTGCTCTTCTGGATGGCTAACTGCTGTCCAATCTATATGACCAGGTTTCAAGCAAAAAATAAATACATACATAGACTACGTTTCTTTTATGGAAATACACCTACAGACGAAATGTACACAATGAGAAAAAAAAAGTAAAATCATGACTATAAAACACAAGAGTGAAGGGTTGGAGCCTTTTCCACCAGATGAGAGGTGGGGTACCTGACAGGATGTTAATTCGTCATCAAGTGCATACTCTGAAAAAAACAAAGAAAGTCAGATCCAATATCTCATGGTAGTTTGGATAACTAACATACCTATGTTTAAAAAAGAAGTGGTTCACCTTATGTTTCTGTTCCTTATATCTTAGTCTTTCATTTAAGATCACATCTTTTTGAACCAATGGCTCGCCACCCTCATACCCCGTCCTCTCCTTCCCAATGCCCTGCAACAGTAAATGGGATGCAGAGGGCAGACATTTAATGTGGCATATAGCCGTGAAAGGTTTTAAGAAGCTTTCTCTCTAACAGGGGGGAGCCCTGACCTGCAGGCAAATATTTTTCAACCAGATGACATAAGAAGATATTAGTGGTGCGAATCATTTTTTATAGCCTTCTTGCACACTTTCTCCTCACTCTTCTGTTTAAGTTTCTACCCGCTCACTCAGCCCTCTGCACAGATGTTTTATTTTACTTGGTTGCCTTTTGGAGTTCATTTGTTTTATTTTATTTTTGATTGATTATTATGATATAATAAAAGCTACTTGAGCATTTCAGCTGCTACAGGGCTCTTATCGTTAACCTTGTGGAACATATGTTAGAGTGGTTTCCACATGCTGCATCGCTAATGCCCACTTTAACTCTTTTATTTCTTCTCCTCTCCTCCCTCTGGCTTCATCTGGATTTCTCCTTGCATCTCTGCTTCTCTAAGTATCTTTCGTGTCTTTTGCCTGTTCTTGCGCAGTCTCCTCTCGCCACTCGTCTCTCCCTATCGTATTTATGTTTACTTTTTTATTACATGACTCATGGCTTTATTACACAAGGCACACTGTACAGATGGACACACCACCTCAAGTGACTCCTTTCGATGCAAAGTGCAGCCACCCAACAGAGAAAGAGAAACGAGTTCAAGGGACTAACACACCTGAGCTCCTTTGCTTGAGGCAGTAACTGCTCCAGAGCAGAAGCAACTGGTTCACTATACCTCCAGATACACGTTTTCTGGAGTGTCTTCATTCTTCATGTTTCATACAACATGCAGTACCAAAGCCGAGTTAAGGGCCACTTTCTCCAGAAATACCGAACTATTTATTTTATTCGATGTCCAAGCAAGTAAGAGTAACAGTTGGATGGCAACGTGAAAAACTTTACATTTTCTTTTTAGAGGGCTGCTTACTGGGTTGAATAAAAAGTCTGGGTCAGAGTTCTCACCTCCTAATCCAGTGTGAAGAAGATGAGTCGCAAATGCCATTTTTTTTTCTTTGGCTATGTGACCTGCAAAGTGGTATTGTGTGGCAGTTTTGTGCTGATAATACATCTGATATTTTAGTTGGCTGTTTTGAAGCTATTTAATCCCCCTTATTCTTTTTTTTTAATCCCCCTTATTCAACAGAGACACGAATAGAAACTTTCAAATATCTAGATCTACATATTTGTGTAACAGTAACAGCTTTGTGTGTGTGTGTGTGTGTGTGTGTGTGTGTGTGTGTGTGTGTGTGTGTGTGTGTGTGTGTGTGTGTGTGTGTGTGTGTGTGTGTGTGTGTTTTCTCTGCATATTCCCTAATATCAGTGGTGAAATTCCCTTGGGTTTCACAGGCCTACTGACTTAGACTAACGGTGGTAATGGCCTTTCATAGCATCCAGCTCCCCTGGTACATACTCAGTGCAACCTGGATAAGACGAGTAACACCACAAAGGGACAAATATATAAATGCACAAACAGGACACAGATTGGGGGGCGAAAATATAAATGCGCCATATATATACTGGATGGAAATTAACATGATGGAAAACTATTTTTTAGTTCTGAAAAAATGTTTTGATGACATGGACTACTTTAAATATTTGAATCTGCTGACATTGATATACTATTAGCTTCAGTTTGGTGTCTGAGAGAGAGTGTCCATTACATATTAAACCTCCCATCTATCTAGTAGCCACTGTTGGGGGATTTAAAGTGCCACTAATTCACTGGCCAGTGACACGTCAGACTATTTATTAAAGTACACTAACCTAATAAATGGCCCATAGAATGGAGAGTTAAAACATTTACTGTCCTAAGAGAGAGATAGAGAGCAATCTATACAGAGGGAAATAAGAGGAACGTGAAGAGAGAAGAGATAGAGAAAGGGGAGAATGAGAATAAATGACCCATCGTATAGACTTAAGACATTAAAAGTGCAAATAGACAGCTGACCCTCATATATAGCTTGCACATGCAGCGCAAATGCATGCCGTCACCAAAGCCATTTACACCTTGTGTAATAGAGGGATGGGGGAGAGAATGAAGAATATGATGACAGTAGAACATGGGATTTTAGTGAAATATAAAAAGGCAACCAATAGTTGGGAGATCACTGAATACGGATGAATCGTAGGGCAGAAAAATAAATGGATGGAAAGACAAAGGTTACTAGAAGAATCAAAAATGAATAACAGTAGAAGAAAAGATAAAAGGAATAACAAAAGAAAAAGGAATTTCTAAATGAAGGTAAATAAAGACTACAGAATCTACATAAATCTTACTCTACAGATGCATTGCTACTATTGGTGATTTTCTTTACTGTAGAAAGTACCAAAGTACCAGGCTGGTGCATCTGTGTTTTTGTGTCTTCTCTGCTCTCTCATACTCAAGTCAGTCAAAATTGATGGTGGTTTTCACTGAGGTTGATTCTGCCAGAGATTTCTTACTGTTAAAAGGGAGTCATTCATATCCTCTATCACCACATGCTTGCTCAGGAGGCTCCTTACAAATTTAGCATTGCTAACAGAATTTCAGCAAATTGTACTATCACTATGATCAAATTGAAAAGCATGTTGTTGGATATGATTCTGTTGCATGCCTGAATTATTTTCTGTTAATTTGATTGTATGGAATGTCTTGTAAAGAGCCACAAAATTACATTTGTTTGAGTTTGTTCATTATAAATGAACTCAATTAAAGTACTTAATACTTTTTCAAACTGGAATATTTGCACAAGAAAATTTAAAAGCAACACAATAAAAACAAAATAATTGAAAATTGCATAAAAAAGAAACAAACTCCAATATTTTACCTAATTTAAATATTAAATCAGTTCATCAATTAAATTGTTTATGTTGATATAACAAATTTCCTTTTGTGTAACTTTCAGTGATTTGAGAACTAAAATGTTAAAAATAGTTTTAGATTTGTACTTATTGATTCAATACTGTGATTGTTTCTGTTTATTCAAATTCTGTCTTGTTATTTTCAGAAGTCTGTAAAATATCTACCCAGCAAAACCTTATTTAGCTTTTTTTGCTTTCTGTTCATGGTGCATCCCCAGATGTGGTGCTCAGTCTTTGTTTCAGTGTAGTATAAATCAAGATTTCTGTAACCATTTAATGGGCCAATTGTCAGGGGAGAATTTAAGTGGAGATAGTTTTCAAAGTGCCCCGAGCTACTACTGCAGCCTTGACAGGGGAAAGGTGATTGGCATAGACAAAGTATATGTATGTGTTTCTGAATTTGCTGCTGGATGATGATATGTGTATGTGCATTGTCAAGAGAGGCAGGAGGTTAATTCAATCCTATAGAAAAGCTGCATGGAGGTGATTGAACAGCACAGCCCTGGGGGTGTCACTGGCCTCAACCCCAATAGGGGGCAGAAAGCGTGCCCACACACACACGTGTGTGCATACACAAACTCACAGTATGGACCATATGTCTTCAGGGTGTAAAGTCTGGAGCGTTAAGGAAATGCCAAATTGTTTTTATATCTGGGTTCTGGTGCATCTTATGTGGAGCCGAGAAGGACAAATGATGAACATGGATTAAAAAAAAGATATACCTTTAAAGAAAAGGCTGCATAAAACAAGGACAAGAAAGAAAAGAACATTCAAAGAGATTCAGTGATAGAGGACAGTAAACGGGTTTCAGGGTACAGAAAGAGGAGACAGAAATGGAGTGCATAAAAAAAGGAGTGATACTTGTGGAGAGAGGGATGTGTGGGATAGTTCAATAATTATGGGACAAAAATGCCTGAAATGGAAAGTATGTAGACAACAGTGTCACATGGTGTTCAGAGGGGAAAATGAAGACACAGACTAAAAATAAAACTGACATCAGCACAGCAAACTATGTGTTGACTCAAAATGGCACATTTGCCAACCATGCATGTTGTGTGTTTCCTAGTTCTGATGGATGAGCCTGTTTTAAGACAGCTTCTATAACGTGTATATGAAAGTTCATAAAACCATAAATTAGATTTCCCAACACAGTCCTGACCCAGACAGATATCTCACATATAGACCATTTGACGATAACGCATCACACATGCATGTAGGTATAAAAGAGAAAAAAATACATAAATAAAACTGACCTTGATTGTGCTGGATATTTTTATGGCTTTGTAGTCATACTGAGTGTATGGCCAAGCTATCCGTAAAATGAAACCTAAATGTAAAGGTGACATTTTCTGTCTTCTTTAGGTGTTTGTCTGTGAGCCTTTGCCAGTACAATCCATGCCAGAAGAATCTTAATTCAAGATATAACAATGACAGAATGTGCCAAAAGATTAAAACCTTACCACTAAATCTACAGTACATTGTGTGGACACACAATGACACCTAATAAGCCAGGATTTTGAAATTTTGAGGTTTTTTTCTTTGTTTGGAAAAACTTTAATCTCATTGGAATTTTATCAGGCCTAAACATTATCCTTTTTATTCATCAGATCAAACCTAAGTCCACTGCCAGCCAGACGTTTACATAAATTCATCATCTGCATAAATGTCATTAATTTTGGGGGGTTTAATTATATGTTGGAGTTATTTCTTCTACAGCTTGTGTGATGCAAGAGACAACTTCAAAGAAATTAAAAAATTAATTTGGTGTATACATTTGAATCTACTTTAAGAAGTTATACATACAGACACAAACATTATACAAATACCCCACCAGTATTTTTGTTAAATGTCTATAGCAAGTTGTAAAAATAAACCATGGGCTTTTTTGTGGAAATCAACAATGTTTTTTATCAGAAATGGCAAAACTCTTCGAGTTTGCTGGTTTCTCAGAATGGACCCAGCCTTTAGGCATACACCATCAATTTTCAACAGGGTTAAGTTCAGGACCATTTCAGAAACTCAATATTGGCCTGCTTTATCCATCCCAAAACCAGTTTTGGGTGCTTTTAAACTCACAACCAATTTGAAACATCCAATTTTAAGTTTCAAACATTTAGTTGTTGCTTTAAAGTGAGGTTCTGTGTATTTCTCCAGATCAGCACTCTCTTTAAACACTTCCCAGCCTGTGTTTTATAAACAGTCTTGTAAATCTGAGCAGACCTCTTCAGTCCAAACCTGAATGGTTCTGATGATAGGTCTGATTCTGCAGATCAGTGGTTTGTCAGCAGGGATCAGGCCCACAGAGATGTGATTTGACGATCCGAAGTAAGGAACTGCTGCCGCCTTATAAGATCCTGGGATATTGCAGTAAACTTGGTCTAATATACTTTTGTCTCTGGTTGGAAACTTTATGAATATGTGGTATTTGAGGAGCATAGCTCTTAATTCAACATGTTTAAACTCCCTAGCTATGATCACAGCTACTTCTGGATTAGTGATCATTTGACTGCTGATAAAACAATAGAGCTTTTCTAGGGCTAATTTAGCTCTTGGCTGTATGTAGGCTGCAACAATAATCCCAGAACTGAGCTCTCTAACCAGTTAAATGGTATGCACTTAACTGCCAGATATTCCAGATTGGGGGAGCAGAAGGTTCTAACAGTTTTTGTAGCTGTGCACCAAGAGTTACGAATATATATTGCCAGACCTCCACCTTTGCTCTTCTCTGCTGCTTCAGTCCCATCGGCTCTAAAGAAAGAGTGGCCTCCTAGCTCCACTGCAGTGTTGGGGATGTTGTTGTCCAGCTACATCTCCATGAAGACTGCTACACAGCTGTCCATCTTACCTTGTCCGTTTTGTTAGCTAGTGATCTAACATTGGCCTGGAGGACACAGGGGAGAACTGGTCTGTGTGGGTTCATGCTTAGCCTGGTCCGCCGCACTCTGCTTCGGCTACCTCGACTTCTTTTTCCTGCAGGTCTATGCCTCCGAAGAGGGTTGATCACAACCTCTGTTGTCTATTGCATTTTGGGCAGAATAAAGTGTGGTTTCGGCGGTCGGCAGGATTTTTTTCCCCGTTGTAGCAGCTCAACTCTTCCATACCGGATTAAAGCTTGGAGTTGTTATAATATGAACAAGACATACAAACATACCTCCGAGATGCTTATGGAATGGATGAATCAGGCTAACGTTGAGATTCTGGAATGGCTCCTTCTCTAATGATAACGTATGGACCATGCTTGAAGCTGAGTGCATGGCAGAAACCTAACCAAATTCAACATGCTTTATTTCCCCCTGAAGGGTGTTCAACTATGCAGCCTGAAATATACCAGGATTGCATCTCTACTTTTTGCAGATGATGTGGTTATCTTGGCTTCTTTGAGCTATGGTCCCCAGCGTGCACTGGAGCGGTTGGAACGGCTGCTGAGTGTGAAGTGGCTGGTATGAGCGTCAGCTCCTCTAAGTCTGAGGTCATTGTCTTCAACCAGAAAAAGG
This sequence comes from Fundulus diaphanus, assembly GCA_037039145.1. NCBI lineage: Eukaryota > Metazoa > Chordata > Actinopteri > Cyprinodontiformes > Fundulidae > Fundulus > Fundulus diaphanus. Next base: position 17,397,313 of record CM073122.1, on the reverse strand, counting down.
TGGATTGCTCCCTCTGGGTGCCTCTTTTTAGGGTTTTTCTTGACGCGTCCAGCTGGGAGGAGACCCGGAGGAAGACCCAGAATTCACTGGAGGAACTGTATATGGTATCTGTCCTAGGAACGCTTTGGGGTCCCCCAGAAGGAGTTTGAGGATGTTGCTGGAGTGAGGAATCTCTGGATTTCTCTCCTGGACCAGTTCCGATCTCGGATTAGCGCAAGACAATGGACAAATGGATCAATGGAAAAGTAACAGAGACTTAGTGATGGGTAAAACTTGCTAAGGGGCATTTATACAAATATTAGTGAGCTATATGGATATATTTAACTCCTGTATGTCTAATTCTGATCTTGAGTTGTGTGGAGAAAATTCATTTTAAACCCTAACCTTTTCACCCTATAATCCAAAGAATCAGTGCATTCTATCATCGTTTTTTGCTGCAAAAAGAACTGTACAAAGGCTACATCAAACCCCAAAATGTATGTGTGTGGAGTGTATGTAAACTTCTGACCACCTCTACATGAATGGGCATGTGTGCTAACGTATCTCTGTGTGTAACATTTTCATGTATTAAATCTAATCTAAAAACAACACAAAAAAGCAGGGGTGCACCAATTTATTCCACTTTTTCTAATCAGCAGCAGGGGCAAAGATGTCGCCATACATATTCATGCCACTCTAAAGACGTGGAGGCACATTACATTTACAGCCCAACATTTACTATATTAGTCTTAATGTTATTAGACTAGATAACGTAATATAGGGAAATATAAATCATACGCAAGTAATCCAGAAAGTCAAGTAATATTAATGGTGAGATCGAGTTTTAAACTGTTTCTTTGATAGCTCTTCAATCTGTGGAACTGACTGTGCTTGGCTGAATAAATTAGCACAATCAATGTATGACTAGATTCTTTGTCTTGTGGACACACTTCTTACAAATCTATGCAAATGTCTTGTGAAGAGTGGATAAGAGGAACTCTTCTTGGATAACAAAGCTCTTGATGATCATAGCCTGACGCCATGGTGTAATGTTTTCACCCACTCAGAAAACAGAGAAGGAAAAAGATCGGAAAATGTGATGAAAGTTTGAAAACGGAAAAGCTTCCTGATGATTACCTAGTGAAATCCCAAGTTATTTATTTGATTATTTGCGTTTGTATTAGTGAAAAGAAATCCTGTACAAAAAAAACTTTGCCTTGATTTATTTTTGGCATGGCCACGCTTTTGGATATATGGGAAACCCTGGAGGAATAATCAGTTTCCTTTAAATATGGATGAATTGATGAACTTGTTTCAAGCGGGGAAAAAATTATACTAACTGATCAGTCACATTCTGATTTTTAAATATCTTTCTTTCCACTCTCCATTTTCTTTCTACATCAATTTAGCTTTCATGGGATTCCTCCACTACCTTGTTTTTTTCCACACCTCTGTTCTCCCCACCTCTACCCTAGCCCCTAGCCACCACCCTTCTCCTTCATTCCCCTCCCTCTGCTACTCTCTGCCTGGTATTGATTAGAAGGCAAACCTCTAATCTCCTTAAGGTCATTAGGAACACTTAATTAAAACCTAGTTAGAATGCCTTTGTTCGACCAAAGCAAATTGCAGCTGTTCAAACGAGATTAGTATGATAACGTTAAAAATAAAACTGTCTTACTAGTAGAAATGTTTGCATAACAAAAATACAGAGAATCTTAACACACATTGGAATTTGCACTTTTGTGTACTTCTGCCTGTGTTTCTGCTTGTTTGTGTGAGGAAAAAACTCTAAAGAGGACAGAGTTCAAGAAGGTATAATTCATTGCTTATGTTCAGTCATTACTTTTCAAAACAGGAATCAGACTTCAAAAAGACATGGGCTTTTGCTGTTTTAATTAAGGAATTTAACAAATCTGCATGGAATAGCAAATTTTTATTTACCCTGTAAATGTATGCCTTGTAAAGAGTGAATCTGTTGCTTTAATCCTAATTGTAAAAAAAAATATTTTGTAGCATATGTGACCCTCAAGATGTAATATTTCAGACAGATATTTAGGTTCAGTCTAAAGACACACATAACCATCTTCCTCATTTCTTACATTATATCAGACAAAATAATTTCCTGTTTCAGAGTTACTTCTACATGTTAAATGCCATAATATATATATATATATATATATATATATATATATATATATATATATATATATATATAAAACTCTCTCTGAAGTCACAAGTTTAGCTTCGTTGCCAATAAATTGGCCTCCTGTAATAATGTAAAGATAGATATTAAACTGGTTTATAAGATAATTTTTTTCACCTCCAGAATATTGTCAAAATTATAAATATCCTGTCTATGGGTAACGCTCAAAAACTAGTCCATGCATTTGTTAGTTCAAGAGCCGATCCAAAATGCTGCGACAAGAGTTTTGATGAAAATTAAACAAGATCATATTTCTTCTGTTTTAGCTTCCTTTCAATGTGTCCCTGTTAAAGTAAAATGCTTCTTCTAAAGCTCTTAATAATCAAGCTCCATCATACATCAGAGATCTGATTGCTCCATATGTTGCTAACAGAGCTCTTTGCTCGCTTACTGCAGGATTACTAGCGGTTCCCAGAGTCTCTAAAAGTAGAATGGGAGGCATTTATTTTAGTTATCAGGATCCTCTCCTGTCAGACCAACTCCTAGTTTTAGTCTGTGAGGCAGACACCCTGTCTACTTTTAAGACCAGGCTTAAAATGTTCTTTTTTGATACATTTAACAGAGTGGCTTAGGTTATACTGAGCTATCTCTGTAGTTATACGGTAGGCTTGGGCTGCTGGCAGACATAATGACCACTTTTCCTCACTCTGATACATTCTCCTACATGACATATATATGTCTGTGTATATGCATGTGTGCATGTGTCTGCATATACATATTAATTAGCTTTTGTTTGTTGATTTGTTTTATATTATCTATATATCTGCTTCTTTCTTAATTTTGTTCTCTGTTTCTTAACTAGTTTTACTAGAGCTGATGTAACAGATGAATTCCCCCGCTTTGAGATTAACAAAGTCCTGTCTTATCTTATCTCACTCCTTCTTTAGATGATAAAAATGTAAAACTTATTATACACTCGGTCCCGAGTTTTAGTGGTTAACCTTGTCTGTCTTCTAGAAATGGTGATAGGCTAAGATTTTACTGTGACCTACTGTATGTGCTGTCTTTCCTCCTTTAGACTTCAAAACTGGCTCAGAGGTTATTTTCTTAACTGCGCTTCTCTCCTAGACTTAGACTTAGACGTAGACAACTTTATTTGTCATTCTGTATGCACAGAGTGCGTACAGAACGAAATTTCGTTTGCATGCAGCTTGAAAAATTACAGTAAATTGCAGTAAATTACAGGATAAGGTGCAGCAGTGATTTATAGTAAACAACTGAAATGTAAAAAATGTAAACAATGCAGGAGAAATAGACAGTGTGCGATCACAGTGTACAGGTGAGTATTATTAAAAACCGATTGTATCTGCAGAAATGATTGTGCAAAGGGCAACTGAGAGTTCGGCAGCATTTGTAATGCTAGATAAGGATGCAATGATGCAAATGTGCAAATATACGAATGTGGTACATAGTCCATTTTGTGGCTTCAGTAGTTCAGAGTCCATTTTGTGGCTTCAGCAGTTCAACAGTCTGATGGCATATGTGCAAATGTGCAACTACACAAATGTGGTACAGAGTTCATTTTTGTGGCTTCAGCAGTTCAACAGTCTGATGGCAACAGGGAAAAAGCTTTTGCAGAACCTGGTGGACCTGCAGTGGATGCTGCGGAACCTCTTCCCAGAGGGCAGCAGGGAGAACAGTCCATGGTGGCGGTGTGAGGGGTCCCTGATGATGTTACGGGCTCGGGACACACAGCGCTGAGATGAGATGTCCTTGATGGAGGGAAGAGGAGCCCCGATGATCCCTTCTGCTATCCTCACCACTCTCCTCACGTTCTTCCAGTCGGAGGCACTGCAGTCTCCACACCACACAGAGAGACAGCTGGTCAGAATGCTCTCTATGGTGCTTCTGTAGAAGGCCGTGAGGATGGGCGGGGGCTTGGTGCTGCTTACCACCTCCACAGCTGAGCTGTTGATGAGCAGTGGAGCGTGGTGAGGCCGGTTCTTCCTGAAGTCAACGATGATCTCCTTCGTCTTCTCCACGTTCAGGATCAGGCTGTTGTTTCTGCACCAGCCCACCAGTTGCTCCACCTCCCTGTAGTCCTGGTCGTTGTCGTCTCTGATCAGGCCCACCACCGTTGTGTCGTCTGCAAACTTCACGATGTGATTGGTGGTGAACCTGGGACGCATTCATGAGTCATCAGGGTGAACAGCAGGGGGCTCAGGACGCAGCCCCGAGGGGAGCCCGTGCTGAGGGTGATGACATCAGAGGTGTTCTGTCCAACCCGGACTGACTGAGGTCTGTTGGTGAGGAAGTCCAGCAGCCAGTTGCGGAGAGGTGTGCTGAAGCCCAGATGTTCTAGTTTTCCTACCAGGTGCTGTGGAATGATGGTGTTAAACGCTGAACTGAAGTCCAGGAACAGCATCCACACGTGCGTGTTCTTCTCCTCCAGGTGTGCCAGGCTCAGGTGAAGAGCAGAGGAGATGGCGTCCTCAGTGGAGCGGTTCCGTCGGTAGGCAAACTGGAACGGGTCGAGTGTTGGGGGAAGACTGGAGACGATGTGTTGTTTCACCAGCCTTTCAAAGCACTTCATCATGATGGGAGTCAGTGCAACAGGCCGGTAGTCGTTGAAACAGGTGACTTGAGGTTTCTTTGGCACCGGAATGATGGAGGCAGACTTGAAGCATGCAGGCACTGTGGCTTGGTCCAGCGAGGTGCCAGTAAAGACAGTAAAGACTATTGAAGCCAGTAAAGACTATTGAAGCCAGTAAAGAAGTTAGTACTGGCATTACCTTTTTTACTTTTCTCCCACGTAAAAATAACTCCTTGTTCAGTGCTTATGTGTTCTTTTTGTTTGTATGCTCTGCCCGACTCTGCCCGACCCTGTCTTGGAAAATGTGTGTCCATGACTGCCCTACGTAGAGCGCTGATTACCCAACCCCCTTCAGGAGATGTCTGTTTTGACCGCGCCAACCCCGCCCAGTAAACAACAACCCCAAAAAGTCAGACCGCGATCATTTCTGCTCAAAGCTCAGATGAAGTGGCTCTTTTGGCACCTAATCTGCACAGCGACGGCAACTGCTCTTTTGCCTATAGTTGATTTTGGATGGTTTGAAAAAGCCTGATATAGAATCTTTAAACGGGGGTTTTACTTTCAGCTGTTCATCATGCTGCCAATCAAGGACTCAATGCAATCTGCCAGGTTTCCTTAGACAAAAAACTTTTGAAACAATGGTTTGTTGATAACTTTTATCTTTACGAGGAAGAGTTTTCCTTAAATGACGCCACTAAGAGCTACTTGTAGTTTTAGGATTTTTTGTGTATATGGGCACTGTAGACTAAGGACATGGATTACTGGAGCCATGCCTTGTGGTCTAACTAATGCAGATGACATCAAGTCACAGAGGTTAAAACGGCATCCACCTAATTTAAAGAAATGTGTGTAAACTTCAAAATTTTGTGAAAGGAAAATAAAATCTTTAAAAAAAAACATCTCTTTTCTCACTACCTTTAGCAACTATAGATAATTTTGGCAATCTTGGCTGATGTAAAGCAGGAAATGTTTGGTCTAATCTGGCATCGCTTATACAGCACATGTAGACGCCTGGTTTAAACTGTATTTTGTTTTCATCTCAATTCATGGACAAGATGTTATTTCCTGTGGTCTAGTGGGGAGCAGATTGATTCAGGAATAAAACCAAAGACCTTGTGTTTCTCCAACCTGTAGGTCAGAGTTTCTGTGTCCTGCACACATACAGTTTCTTCCTGTAAATAAGAAATTTAGGCAATTTGAACGATTTAAAGATTAACTGTAGCTTTAATGATCATTGGATACCGTTTAAATTAAGTTGTTTATTTAATGATGTGAGCTTATGCTTGACAGTCATTTCAATCATACTTCATGTTTAAAAGTATTGTTGAGCTGCTATTTTTGTGGTTTAAGCACCATAGATTTTCTAGGGCCTTGAGAGACTATTTTTGGAAAATAATTGATTAATTTTGTCAGTGTGCTTGTGCAAGTCTTGAAAATGTTCCTTAACCTCCATGCTTTCCTGGTAGACACTACCTGGCATCTGTTTGAAGAATGTAGCTGCTGGCCATCATCTGTTTTCAGAAAAATATCTTAGGGTGTAAGTGAGGGGTAAAACAAGGGTAAACACAAGATGAAAATGCACAATTATGAATAAAAACAGCAACACAATATTTGTTTAAAAGTTTTGGTCATCATTGTTTTAACACTTGTTGCATGTATAAATGGTGTGGGACTTTCTTTAAGGACTGGATATCAACAATTTAATTATTATAGGTAGCAAATGGGTGCTGGTCATTTTACACTAAAACCATAATTAATGTCATTTGTGCCATTAAAAAGATTTCTATTGCTTTTGTATGTATGCATATGTAGCGGATTTTGTCCTATCCCAGAAATGAGATGAATGACACATTTTGACTGGTTGGAAAGCCACTGGTCTTCTGTAAGGGAATGTGATTATATGACTTCAACAAAAGACACCAGCTAGAGGTCTCCTTGGGTTATTTTAGTATGATCAGGAGGTCATATTCTGGTGGAGGACCAAACCCATAATAATTAGAACTATTGTGTAATGTAATGCTTTTAGATAAGAATAATCAATTAAATTGTAAAAGAAGATAATTGTTCTTGCAGTTACTGACCACAGAATTGTTTCCGGCTTCCTCACAAAATGCAGCATGTTACCTAAATAAAACAATACTACAATAAACTGCTAAGGCAGCCTCAAATTGCTTAAAGGGGAGCTCCAGCCTGGCTACGAGGACCAGGCTGGAGCTCCTAGGGAAAACATTAATCATGTTGGAATGGCCTAGTCAAAGTCCAGACCTTAATCCAATTGATAATCTTTGTTGGACTTGAAGATCACTGTTCACAAGCTAAAACCAAGGTGGCTCAAGAAATTACTGAACTATGGGGTGAACTGTTGTATGTGCCATAATAAAAAATAATCTTCAAAGTTGTATGCATGTTCTGTAAAAGAAATGGTTCAAACAATCCATTTTAATTCCAGGTTGTGAGGTAAGGGAAAAAAAATAAAACATGCTTAGGGGGAGAATCGTTTTTGCAAGCGCTGCAGTTCATTTGATGGATGCATGCTGGTTTGATCAAGGATGTGCATTAATTGCATTCCTGAAGGATGATAAAGTGTTTGCATTGTTACTGATACATAATTAAATGATTTTCTCCAACGCTTTCTCAGTGGCTGCTGCTGATCACCGTTGCTTAGAGACGGAAGTAGCTTTCGTCTTTGGTCCTGAGAGCCACTTGTCTGAAACCCAGACGCGTCCCACGTAGGTGGGGGGTAAAGCATTACAAACCGCGCAGGGAGGGGTCATTATTTCAATTCCATGCTTATGTCTCGCAGTTTCAAAACAATCTTTGGTCTTCTGGTTCTGATGTGAAATGGATCTGTCGCACAGCTTTCCCTCATTCTGCTTGCAGGGTTCTCAAGTTTCCGTTACTGGGTTCCAGTCAGTGTAACGTTGCAGCGGCGTTACTTTGTGGCCGGTATCCTGCCGCCTCGAGCGCTGCTGGGCAGATGGCAGCACGAGGTAATCTTCTTTAATGCCGCGCGCCTCATGTTCTGAATGAGAGAGGTAAGAGAGAGAGAGACAAAAAAAGGGCAGCTTCAACAAGTTCAGTTGTGCTGTCATTCATTCCCCTCCTACCGGTAAACCCGGGGCTTTTTAAACGACGGGCGAAGTAATTAAGTCATGTTCTGACAGGACTACTTTTTGGGGAGCGGTATTTATTAACGGTGACGGACAGGTGTGCGGGGCAACCTGTTGGGGACCTGCTTTCTTTGACTCACGCCAGAACAACAGGTTGAATGCATGTCGACGCTGCACTTGTGATGGGGAGAGAGGTTTGTGCGGTGGGTCCACAGCAGGTAAATATCCCACTACATATTTAGAATGTTTTAGTATCTGCATAGATTTATAAATTTGCTCGGCGTAGAGAGGAGTATGCGTTATTAGATACAGAGGAGGCTTTTCTATTTTCTAACGGACTATACAGCCAAGAGCCAGGGCCATGTAATATAACACTTGAGATGACTACACGGCTGGCCCCTTTTTTGTGTGTGTCAAAATGTGAAATTGAAGCTGCAAAGTATTGTAATAAAGAGAGCTTTGGCCTAAGCCTCAATTTCCAACAAACTTATTTGAGAACCTGTTTAGTTGGATAAAACCTGGGGGCCAGATGCCAGAGGAAAAAGGGCATGTTTAATTCAATGGAAAATGAAGAAAAGCGAGAGGCAATGTAGCAGTATCAGTTGAGCTGTGCCTCCATCAAGCTGTACATGATAGTGTGGGCTTTGGCCGGGGAATAGCCTGCATGGCATTTCACTCTCCTCAGATTTGTCTGATGTTGGATTTTGGTCTGACCAGTTCTCTTTTTTTTCCCCCCTCTTCTTCCAGATTGTGAAATCCTACCTATCATGTGAAGGCTTTGGTTGTGGTTTGCCTGAGTGTGCGGGTGAGGGACAGAGACTGTGCAACAGAGGACTAATCTTGGTAGCTTCCCCCTAGGGGCCCTGGCCTGTAAAAATATCCCCGTAACCCTGGAATTATGGAACCATGACAGTCATCACTTATTCAAACGGTGTGAAGAGGCTTCAGAACCAAATTCTGGTTCTTGAAGACCCCTCAGCCTGCGGGAATGTTCCAGAACCCGTGTCTGGGATTCTAGAACCTGAAACCAATCTGGACTCCTTGGAAATTCAAGAATACTATGGGATCAAACACATAAAAGGGGCTGAGGAGAAGAACCGTAATAAAGAACAAAGCATTCGAAGGAAGCTCCAAAGACTGGGCCGAGAGGTCAACAGCGACAGAAAAGAACATAGAAAAGATGTAAAAGGATGTCCAAAGTTGGAAAAAGGAGATGACAAGAATGGGACAGATCTCACAGCGACATGTTCATTTACAGAAAATGGGAGTGAAATCCTGCGAAGAGAAAAAATTACGCAGAACAAGCACCTCAGGCTTGTGTTTGCATTTTCCCATCAAAGCTTCCATGAAGAGAAAACTGTGATGAATTTCATGGGACTGAGGTGGCATAGAGTCTTGCTCTGGTTACCTCTTCTCCTATTAAGCCTCTGTCCTAAACCTGCTTCATCACAGGTAGGAGTGTTTTTTCAGAGCCGTGCCTATACTGTGATTTAGTCCTTGATGACGGTACACACTATTAGACTGAAAAATCTGTAGGAGAAGGACAGTTGTCCTATTTAGGTGTCCAGCATGTCATGGCTGGGATTGTTTATTGCTAGTTATTTCATTATTAGTTTAGTTTATGCTTTTCTTAACACTGATTTTGTTTTTGCTACAAACGCATACTAAAATGATCCTTCAGAAATTACACTTTAGGAAATATTATTAAATGAAATATGTTTTGTGTAGAAAATATAGATAACTAAACAACAACAAAAAATATCATTGGAGGAAAACCTAAGTTATTTTCCATAGCAGTTTGTTTTAATCGTATCCGCCTGATACTCATCAGCTCTCCATGCTCACTGATATCATAAACAAAGTATTAGCTTAAAAAGCTGTCCTCACGCCTTCTACATCTTTCACAGGGACATTTCCCACGAATGGAGAATATTGCAGCCTTCAAGCCTGTGTCCACCTCGCCTCCGCGGTCCACCTGTGGCGTTCCGGAGCAGAGCAGCTACTGCCAGTTACCTTCCTCACGGGATGAACTTAATTTGTGTTTTCAAGCCATGTGTGTCCAGGAGTGCCCTTACAGATCCTCCACACCACCATATGCCCCACTGCTGTTTGCTGCTCACAGGTAGCTGGTTGAGGTTTTTTTTGTTTTGTTTTCTTCTTCGGATGTTATTACAGTGTCAAAATTTATATCTTTATTTACTACTTGTGTATTTGACTTGTTTACTTTTACTATGTAGAACCAAGGCTTTAGTTACTGGCACTATATTTAAAATGTGTTGTGTACTTTTCAATTAAAAGGACTTGATTTAAAAAGCCCCATTGGCTCAGTAATGTAGAGCATTTACATTAAAAGATCTCTTAGATATCAAGAAGAGAATAAAAGGGGATTATAAGAAAAAAAAATAAAATGGTCCGTTCAACAAAATTGTCAGAAAAAAGCCTGCCTAAACAACAACTACAAAAAAATGTTTTGGTTACTTGAGAAAATATATCCCTTTTAAGGTGCCTGTATTGACACATGTAAACTTGATTCTACCAGGGGTACCTGCTTAACTGAAGACATGGTTGACGCTCGTCCTGGGACCCAGACAGAGGCTGGAAGCACAACAAGTTCAGGAGGACTGTCTGCTGGACCTGACAGTATACTGTTTCAGCCAGGCGAAAATGGATGTCTGGTCACGCCTCCTTCACAGGCAGTAGGACCACGTGGGTCCCTCACCTTGGCAGTGTGGTTAAAACCAAGCTCCACTGGAGAGATGTGAGTTTTATGTTCAGAATTTCTAGGTACTCTGAAAAATTCCTCAGCTGTATAGTTGAATGTCTTAGGCTTGTTTTTTTTGGATGGATTTGAACGTTTGCTGCTGTTTATTAGAAACTTAAAATCTACATGTATTGATATTTATAAATTACGTATTAGCTGAGGTTCATTTGTTCTCAAACAAAAAGTAGCTGAACCCTTGTTAAATTTTACACATACATAGAAAATGTTGTAAAAACTTATTGTTTAGATCTAACAAATACAACATATTTTAAGCCACTTTATTTAGAGAAGTGTTCAAAAGCTTTAAAAGACTTTTAATGTCTATTGATAGTTACGTCAGCATTGCCAAGGGACATTGTTTCAAACAAGCTGGATTTCAGAGGATTGGTGTTGGGGGATACACAGATTTTAAGACCCCCCCCCCCCCCCCCCCTCTGAACTGACTAATCAGTGTGGCACTTTGACACAAAGGAAGGATTTGTTGAAAGGTAAACCGCATCAGTTGACATTTTGAGTCAGCGATCAGGTAGCTAGACAGTGCGATAATTAAGGCCAGAGCTGTTGTCCAATAAAACCCTATCCCTTACTGGGAAATGGAATACATAGAAAAGTAAATGGGTCACCAGAAAATACAAAAAATATAAATCATTTGCAACATGAAACTATGGAAAGCTCATATGACGTAACAAAAAAATCCTCATCCTTATATTGGGGAATTATACAAACATGTTGGCTGGATTTACCAACAAGGATGCAAAATATTATTTCACTTCGCTTGTCGGTTCATATGAAGCTTTATCATTAAGGAAAAAAAGGGTTCTTGTAATGCAAAACACTGAACAAACAGATGTCTTTGGGTAATTTATTAGGTTTTAACATGCCTACCTTTCTGCCTGTTTGTCTGCTTATTTTACAGCTGTAAATACATTAAATACATTTTGTTCTGTATTTGGACTAAAAATGCAGAATTTTTTAATTTAGTCTGTCCAGGTACTAGATATTGTATTACATAGATATTTCCTATTATGTTTTTTGAACAATTACATCACAGTATTTTCTACAGAACTGCTAAACAAGGTCACGGACCTCTAAATTTGCCACTTTTGCATATCCACCATTTTTATTTTATTGCATTTTTTTCACCGCAATTCTGTAGCCCAAGTTGAAGGATGCAGAAGCTACAAGTGGATCAGTGAAAATGTTTGGTTGTTGGGTGTATTAACCCACACAATTCATTACAACGTCCCCCAGAATTAGGGCTGAGTATTGTTAAGAACCTCACAATTCAATTTGATTTTGAATCTTTGGGTCACCATTTGATTCAATATGGATTTAAATGTTTCAATTTTGATTTTTTTTAATAAGAAGTATGGTACACAATGTTTGAAGAGTACCTGTCATTACAGTTTAGATATTTATTTAGATTTTGTCCATATAAACAGCCATAGTATATGAGTACATGTATTAATATTTTTGAGCAATTAAATTGCGGTCAGACGAACTAGTTGATTCAGAGGATTTTATAGTTTGATATTGAATTGGAAAAAAAATTAGTTGATGAATCAGCGTTTTTACCCACCCCTACCCAACACACTACAAAAACGGCCACACGAGGTGCAGTGGAACGCTCTGCGACCTGCTGGTGGCGGGGTGTGTGGTGCCTCCTTTGCTGTGGGGCAACAATAACAATCAGACCAAAGTATTGCGGTTCCACTTTAAATAGACCACAATTGAATTATTTAAATGTGAAAAGGAAGACATTAAAAAGCATGATATGTCCTCTTTCAAAGGTTTTGTCTTTTTATTTGTTGTTTGGAAAGTATCTGTGACAGACATTGACATACCATTGTCTTTGTTGTAAATACCTCTTTTTGTAAAGTGTTTAAAGTGTCATAAAATGTTTTTTTGAGATATTGTAAAGTGGGTTAAGTCTGCTATGATTCTGGCCTTGCTCTAAAAAGACGTGGGCTGGGAGACTTATTTTAGTTTCAAAGTGAAGACTGAGATGGTTATCTGCTGCAGGTAAATGCCTTATCACAGTATTGCATCATCTGATATGCATGTTAATGGCATTTAAAGATATACAGCTTTCAGTAAATGATGCTTCAGCAGTGCCGTACACTGTACATATGCGCCTCTTGAATGAAATTGACACTATTGTGACAGAAATGTCCCAGCGATGTACCACTAATAACACTCAAACTCATTCTATGTTGTTCAGATGCAGTGTCTTCACCAATGATGATTTACTCACCTCCGCATCTTTAATAATTTAACTGATAGGAGTTAAAGAACACTGTGAATTCTAAAAATTTCATCAGACACTAAATTAGGGTGCATCAAAAGTGACACTCAAACTTAAAGGATATGATGCTCCACAAATGTTCATCTTTTCTTCCTGTTTAGACCCACGTAGCACACATTTTTTTTCATTTGCCAGCACACATAGCAAGACACAACGTCAGAGCAGTTTAGGATACTGACAGATTAGAATCTATAAACAGATTAACTGCTTCAAACAATTTATACATATTAGTTGTATCAAGTATTGTGTTGTAAATTGCACCCAATATTCTTTGTTATCAAAATAGCACCCTACAGTTTTTTTCAAACTGAAAACAGTCTGAAACTGGGGTCCGTTCTTCGTACGTTGCTTAAAACATCCAAGATCAAATGACACATCCAAGATGATTTCATCCGGCTAATCATGATCCGGCTAATTGGGTTCTTCGAACACACCTGTTGTTTACGATTAGTATGGCTGGATTGAGTTATCTGAGACAACTGCGCGTTCCTGCGTTTGTTTAAAAGGGGAAATGTGTCGATAGTAGAAACAATGATCAGCAACGCTGCTATTGGCTGTTCAGCATGGCCAAAGAACGCCCACAGTTTTTCTCCCACGCAGAACAAGAGCTTGGAAGGTTATGCTGAATTTGAGTCATTAATTAAAACACCTCAAAATCTGTTAAAGCCAGGAGAGAGGGCTGGCAAAAAGCAGCAGACAAATTAAATGTGTAAATACTGTCCATGGTAGATGTTTCTATCACTTTTTATAGTATGAATTTTTGCATTTTAATAATCTCATATTTACTTTGTTCTTTTATGTCAGAGCCTCCACGGGACCCACTAGAACATGGGAACAAGTAAAAGTGAAATACAAGAATATTCTACAAAATGGTAGCCTTTAATTATTATACTTTATTTTAAAAAGGCACTTTTTATGTCAAGAGATCCAAATTTCAGTGTCATTCCTTAGACACGGGAAGTAAAGGACATGTGCAAACTGGGAATTTTGGATCTTTATCCATAAAAAATGAACATTTTCCTTTTCCAAGTCATCCACAGTTTACACGGTAAAACTGTATTGCTCCGTGGCTAGATAATCCATCCATAGTTTTTTCTAATACAATATACGGCTCGACAGGAAGCAAGCCTTTCAAAGTAAACTAAACTTCACAATAAAATGGCCCGAACAAATCTTCTTATTGAATAGGATAAAAATAAAAAGCAAACCGTCATACAAATAACTTAAATATTTTAGATTTATGGCTCCAACACCACTTTTTCCTCTTTAAAAGCCACTGTTAAATGATGTGTTTGTCTGTTTATAACAGCCACCAAGAAAATCTCTCTACAATTACACTGTCGCGCTGCGCTAAAGGATCCTGTCTATTGCGCAATACGCGATTAATTCGAAAAACTCTGCAAATTATTCTTCACCTTCCGCAACAGGTTGCAGTCGTAAAAATGGACATGGCTACGGCAGACTTCCCTATCTCCTCCGCTTATACAGCCGTGATCTAATCTTGTTTACATGAAATAAGCCTGCTCTCGAGCAGGCTTAAGCTGGCGCACATGTTGCTGTGACAACAAGTGCAGGATGTCTTTCGAAGAACCAAACGATCCAAGATCATGCCAAATCGTCAACAATGAAATCCTGCTAACTGAGTTAGCGACGTACGAAGAACGGACCCCTGATGTCATATTGAGCATTTTTCTTATGGAAAAACCTTACATACACAAGCACACTCTCACAAACACCTGCAGGTCCTTGGATTCAGGTATTTACAGATTCACTTCTATACAGAACACCCCTGTTATTATCTTTAGCTTTCACTTTATACATCTCGTATTAAATGATACTGTATATTCGTTGATGGTATCAAGGCGTTGGTTGTTTGTACCTGTAATACGTTATCGGTTGGTTGTGCTGTTCTTTTTATATCTCTCTTTGCAGAGGTAGAAGCAGACTCAGAGGATGTTATATTGCTCTCTCCCTTTCGTCTCCTCTTTCTCTTTCACCTTTTCCCCCTTTTAGCATTTTGTCTCATCAGTTTCTCTCTTTTTTCCCCTTCTACCTTCCTGTTTCAATGTCCATTGAACATGAATAGTCCCAGCATAAAATCTAATAAAGCTTCTTGCATATATTAATCAAGCGGAGCACTATGGCAAAAGCAGTAAGGCTCCACTTGAGATAGTAAAATCTGTTGGGCTCTTTTTGGCATTAAGACAACAATTCTTAATGCTACACTGCCAGATAGGACACAAAAACCCAAAAACACTGATGTCATAAGGAACATGTCATGCCTGTTGAGGTCAGTTTCACCATTAGGAAACAACAAGCTGCCATGTCCTACTTAGACTCCTTGAGTGTTAGAGAAAGGGAGAGGGTGTACTGGTATGTTCCAGGCCTTGCCAGTGTGGTGCATGGTTACAGAGGCTCATATCAGCTTTCAATCACATACGCCAGTGTATAAACAAGGGGAAGGCATGTACAAAAAAGATCTGTTAACTTATTTTGTCTATACATTTTTCTAAAAAAAAATACTAAAAGAGATCGGTCCCTGGTAATGTTCAATTTCGGAGTAATCAAAAATAAAGTGCTTTTTGGTCTTTGTAATGATAATATATCTAATAACACATTTTTACCATCTTCCTCCACTCCTTCACCATATATTGTACTAAATAGAGTTGGGAGGTTTCTTCTCCTCACTCTGAGCTGTAGACTTTAATAACATTCATAAACCCTTGTTCTTAGTTCTGGGAAACTCTAGTAAAGATGTATAAATGACATCATAATGATGAGAAACAGTGTAGGAATTGAGTGTTCTCAATAAATGGAGCAGGAAGTGCTTTTATTTTAGCAGAAAGTGTCTTTGTAATCTCACAGCTACCTTAAAAGTGAGAGGTAGGTTATGTTTTTATTGTTCTGAAATGATCCAATCGAGAGATGGTCATGTGGTGATTACTGTAAAGCTAACATGAACAGATTATTATTATTATTATTATTATTATTATTAATATTATTACCAGCTATTAATTCATTATTAGCCCATAATCCACAAAAGTCACTGGCTAATAATCAAAATTATCCTTTCACAGTAAAACATGTGCCACAGCTGCTGTCTGTAACTCACACACTGACTTATTTCACTCTTCATTTCATGAGAAAAAAATGTCATTAAGACTTAACGACTTGAGACTTGAAGTTGACTCCTGGTCTGAGACTTGAGGTACAAGTCTAAATTGAGTGCCCTATGCAATCCAGAGCCAAATAAAGCTGGTTCTGATTCTGAAGTATTTTATTTTTGCAACTTGACTTGACTTATAATTATTTATATTAGCATTTGTTCTGCTGAAAATATCAGCTGGTATGACTTTAGGCATCAGGTTTGGGGAAAGCTTGGGCACAACACATCAATACTCTGGTAATGCATCAGATGTTATTGCTGTTAGTAAAATTTAAATGGGAGTGTCAGATTGTTAGATATTTCTCCATGTATTTATGAAGTCGTCTATCTGGGGAGTCAGATGATGGAAAACTCTTGTTGTCTCGGCCTGCCGAACATGACACCTGTACGGCTGAATGCGTCTCAATAGAGTCATATCTCCCCCTCTCACTCACTCACTTTCCCTGCCTCTGTTATTCTTGCTCTTGTTCCCCATCATTCTTTTGTTGTACTGATGATCATGGCTGCCATCAAAGAAGCCAGATGAAAGGAGGTCTCTGTCTTCAACTCTGTCCATCGCTCCTCACCCCATGTCTTTGTCTCTCCCTTGCTCTCTGTGATTTCACATCCCTCCCCTCATTTTGAATAATGGACAGAGCTAACCACCTGTTCTTACAACCCATACTATTTTGTTACATCCACACTGAACTCCCAGAGTCTGAATAAGCCATATTTAAAAAAAATCTTGCTAAAGCATTTTACACCCTCTACTAGTAACAATCATTTCACCGCTATCTTGGTTTGTCCTGCTGTTACAGTCAAATTGTTCTTCAGTTTTATTTTGTGTCTGGTCAACGACTCCAAAAATGAAACAATTATGGGAACAAAAAGATGTCTTCAGAGCTCCTTAATTTGTTATTTTATATTCTTTTACATTCTCATTAGGTTAAAGTTAGCAGGACCAGCAGGGAAAAATCAACTCAAGAGGGAAATTACACCATCATAATATTATGATGTGGGTTTAAAGCACTAAAAAGTTGCAAAGAATATGTTAAAAGGAAACATCCGTACTTATGTTGTATAATGCAGGGCTCTTTTGATATTACATATTTGCAACATATATAAAATTAAACATAGGAGTTGGTTGTTTAGAAAAGTACATCTAAAAAATTTATTTGAATATTGTGAAAAAGTTAAATATTAGAAAGTAATGTCAGCTAATTAAACAAAATGCCCATAAAGGTTTCCTGAGCCCCTAAATGGTCTTTCAATCTGGGTCACTATGCAACACAATGGAGGGGAAGCCACAAAAAAGTCAGAGCTAAAGAAGCTGTTTTTTCACAGGGTGCTGTATCCAAGCATATTCATAAGAAATGTGTGGTAGGAATAGGTGCACAAAGATCAGCGGCAACAGCACCCTAGAGATTGTCAAGCAAATCTATTCTAAAGAATTTGGTGGAGCTTTACAAAGAGTGGGCAGAGGCTTGAGTTAGCTGATCAAGAGCCACCACGCACAGACCAATCCTACACATGGTCTACAGAAGTCACATTCTTTGTGTGTAATCACTTCTGAACCATAGACAACTTAAAAAAAATCTTACCTGGGGAAAAGGAGAAACGGGACACAGTGGTTCAATGTCTTCTTTTAAGACTGAACTGAAATTTTAATTTCATTTAGAAATCAAGGTCCCAGAGTCTGGAGAAAGAGTGGAATCTTTGCTGTTTTAAATCTTGTGTGAAGTTTCCACAGTCAGTCAGTGATGGTTAGATGTGCCATGTCATGTGTTGGTTTTCTGAAGTTCATCTATCAGAAAATTTTGGGCACTTCAAGCTTCCTTCTGCTGACCAGATTTATGGAGATCCTAATTACATTTCTTAATAGATTCTCTATGGAGTTTTGCCATCATTGGGTCACCAGGCCCAGCAATGCAGATGAACTGAAAGATGCTGTCAAAGCAACCTGGGCTTCTATTACACCTCAGCAGTGCCACAGGCTGGTTGCCTCCATGCCACACTGTAATTAACACAGTAATTCACCAAAAAGGAGGCCTAACCATGTATTGAATGCATAGAAATTAACACAAGTTTCAGGAGCCTGACATTTCCATTTAACATATAATTTTCCTATTGCTCTCATGTAATTTTTTTTTGACATATTCTAATAATATTTTTAGATGTATACCTGTTTATAAGTCAAGTTCATCAAACAATGTTCAGACCCTTTCCTAAGATGATAAACTTGTGGCCCCGAGACCAACACAACAAACAGGCAAGAAAAATGTGACAGGAAAACAAAATGTGAATTCTAAACAACAAAATCAAACGGACACACACAAAAAACAGATCAACAGGTACTTTACAGAACAAAGGGACAGTAGAACAACAAAAATATTACAAATCTCTATGATTATGACAAGATTAATTCCAAATTAACATTTGGATTATAAATTGTTCTTCACCCATCCTACTTTAAGGAACTGAAACAACTGGCTTTTACTTTTGGAGAAATATAATACTGATCATTTGGTATCTGGTGCTCAAACATTTGATTGTATTCATTAAAGCTGCCTTTCAATTTATTTCAATTTAACGTTATTTTAATATATATATATATATATATATATATATATATATATATATATATATATATATATATATATATATATATATATATATATATATATGCATGTGATCACTGTCTACTGTCAATTTAAAAGCTCCTTTTCTCATGAATCCATCTACAATATTGTGTGATTTATTGGGTGTGTTGCCCTGGGTTCATAAAAGCCATGATTTCCCATAAAACGTTAATATGACACATGGCAGCCATGCACGGTGCAACATCCAAACCCTCGCAGTCATGTAAAATACTGAGATTCAATGGGAAAATGTCAAAATGATGGGCTATATGCAGTGGTGCTCAAAACCAGTGGTCTTGTGTCTTTCTGGTTTTAGTCATGAATAATTATTCTCTGCAGAATTTTAAGCAGCTGTTCGTAGACTGTTGAAATATTTAAAATTATTTATTCTTTATTGTGTCTGCTTTTTTTAAGGATGCTACTGGAGAAGAGCTCAGAGGATGGCTTGGTCTTTTCTTTGACAGTGTCGGAGCGGGGTGTAACCTTCCGACATGGTCAGACCAACAGTCTAACCTCACTGACTGTAAACTTCAGAACAGAAGGCCGGCTGCAGCTGGACAAGTGGACACATCTGACATTGCAGGTAAGAAATATCAATAGTTTTAGTATCAATAGTATTTTGTTTCACTTGAGGAGTTGTTTATTCCAGTTTATTTTACTGGTTTTACTAGAAAAATAAAGATTTTAGATGAATCGGCATTCAGTTTTTTTTGCAATTCAGGAAAAAAAAACAAATGAGCTCAATGAGCACAGCATTAGGTCCCTTTAAAACCAGCAGCTAGGAGAGGGAAAGGATTAGTGAAATCATCTTGTAAAGCCATAGTTTTTCCTAAGTGTGAATCTTTGTCTGAGTTTGGTGACAAATATTTTGTTTTTGTACTATTTTGGGGGATTTTGTTAAAGCTCGCCTTATAAATTGCATATCTATTATCCATTTTAGGCAAATAGAAGAAGAGCCAGACCGGTTATGCCATCTAATTTTTTTTAGCTGTTTCGTGTTGATTTGACTGATTACCATTATATTAATCAAAATAAAAACAGGCCAAAAATTTGCTGAAAAACGTCAACTGATAATAATAATAGTAATAATGATAATGTGGATGTTTGATTTTTCTTGGTGAAATATAGTAATTCCTCTACGTCATGTGCATAATGCCTTCTAATTACAGCTCATTTGTACATTTCAAATATTTTTATTAATGTCTTCTTTTTCTTCATCTACCTCACCTAAAGGTAGAGTTTGTGATCTTTCCAGATGTTTTCCCAAGTCCCTTTTTGAATAGCTGCGCATGTGCAAGACAGTCTTACCTGCTCTTCCACTCCTCAGGGGATCGCATGAAATAAATTTCCGAAATCGACTCTGGTCTTATTTCTCTCTACTGAGGCCTTCCGCTTCTTCTCGTAAACATGAACGTGGTTTGCTTCTTGCGACTCTTAGCCATGTTCAAAGTAGAGATGCACTGATTGCGTTTTTTCCAATCCGATACCGATACCTGGGCTAAGCCTATCGGCCGATACCCGATACAATCCAGGACTACTGTTGAATGAATAAACCGTGTACCTTGCCATGTGAGTGAAGTTATCAGACTTGAAATAAACATTGTTAAAAATGTTCTGCATGTTCTTTAGCATGGTGCTTTTGGAGGTGCTTATTTAAGTGTGTGGTGTTTAATTTTCCAACCTTATCACCCCCCTCGCAAGTTATGCATTGCAGATGCTGCATGTTGTAGTTGGACTTATTGGCATACCAAGTTTGAAATGTTTCCAAATAGCAGACTTGGCTCGGTCCGGCACTTGCTCTATGTTGCTCTGTGTTTGCTCATCACTAGCTGCTGTTGCAAACATAGAATAGAAGGGACTTTAATGCTGTAACTATATTGCTGTGTATGATATTAATAAAAAAAAAGAAATGACTGGATCAGTATCAATCATATGATATCAGATCCGTGTATCGAATCAGTGCATCTCTAGTGCAAAGTATACAGTGAGAGCAGCGGCGCTACAATGAACGGTTAGCACCTAAGCTATCCGGATACATAAATACAGCCAGCAAGCGGAAACTAACAAGGAATGTGCACGCACACTGGCGTTACGTGAGCGCATCAGAATGATTGGCACGTTGGGACAACCAATAGATAAGGTGATACACCCGGAACTTGAAGGACAGAGGGTGGTAAGAGCAGGAACAAAACACTGACCGATCCTTGCCATGGTCAGAGTTTTTACAGGCCTCCAGCTCCCACAAAGATAATTTTTTTTTACCTCCTTTTTCTGAAGACATAATGTATCTCTGAATAGATTGTGTATTTACAACTTCCATGATGGAAGGACAATTTTACCCAGAATAACAAAAGGTGTTTCTGAGCAGGATTACCAACTATAGCTTTAAATGGTGTATATTAACACGAAATGTTGTAGATTGTTGGAAGTCAGTAATACATGGCCTTCATGGACAAAGACGTCTTTCACAAGCCCTCATCACTCTTAAATGGCAGCTAGTGAAGTGGAGAGCATCCTGAGGCCTAAATGAATCCCTGTGTGTGTTATTCTGGTCTTGGGCGACGTGGATCATTTTACAGATTTTTCCACAGAACAGTCTCGCTCTTTTCGTCATCATGAATTACAACAAAGATACTACTAGCCTTGTCATTTTAGATGTTTGTAGTCTAAGTAATCTGCTTGCTTAAATTTTGTTGAACAGACACAATTTTTAATAGACTTTTCTTGCACTTTGTGTAAAACTCTTTGATCAGACCTCTCAACTTTTATCAAAAATTAAGAGTGAGATTATGCTAATTTTGGGGGCGGGGTTTGTTTGGGGGTGGGCTAACTGGACCCTGGAAGAGCCGGTGGAGTCAACTCCATCTCATTTTTATCCCACCAGACATTGAAGTAGACATTTATTACTTTTGTTAAAAAGAGAAAAAAACGTGTTCATACTTTATTGTTCAGTTAGTGGATTAAAACATAAAAAACACACAATTGTTCAAATAATACTGAATAAAATAAAGTAGTTTTAAGTTATTTACCGAATTATTACACAGTTACAGATTCATCTATGGGTTTGTTTCATTGTAGATCTATAACCTGATTGGTGAATCAGGCTGAGTTTCATCAAGCCTATACGGCATATGGCTTATTCGACAGTTTCCCCTCAGCAGCAACACTGAAGCACACAGAGGTTCCCGCTGCGTCTTTACGCACGATCCAGCTGCTGATGTCTCCCTCTTTTCAGCTCAATGCACTTCTAGACTGTTACAGTTTATAACCATTATCATCACCTTTCACAGCGACAGGTTTCTCATCTCAGTCGCCGCGCTGACCAGACAAATCTGTATTTGTCTGGTCAGTGCACTCTGGGCGGTGAGGTGGGCGGATTTTACCCCCGTTGGTGCGCTGCGTGCGAGGGATAAGCAGTGGGGAAAATGCATAAATAAAGACTGTAAAGGGCTCCTTTAGAGGAAACAGGGGGACTGACGGGTCTGAGATCAAGCCCCTGATGTTACAAGTTCTTTAAAATGACCCTTAAAAGTGCGCACCAAAATTACATGTAACATAATTTTGCGCACCTGAACTAAAGCGCAAGGCAGCACGCCCACCGAAGCGCCACTGATTCTATGTTGTTAAAAACAAAAGAGCATGAAACACAGCTACTAACTCTCCTATTGACTTTAACTGGCACACTTTGCTACGGATGTGAGGACATTAAACGTAGTGATTCACGTTTTGAATGGTGAGAAAAGCAACTGGGTCCGAGGAAAAGGAGGGGTTAGAGGAGCAAGCGCTGAGGCACAGAAATACGGTGCATGTAGTTAAAAAATGCAGAATTAATAAAAACGAAACTTATAAACAGACTAAGTGGCGTTTTAAACTGCATCTGGTTAGCAGAACTGTTTTACAGAACTGGCAGCAGCTCTTCCCCCACCCCCTTTCCTCTTGCGTACGCAGTACAGGACCGTACCGGCTTACTTTCACCACTGGTTAAGATTAAAATTATTCATAACTCTGATCGCTCTGTTAACACGAACTGCAGCAGGAATTACGGATGGCCACAAGCTGTGAAAGAAGCGAAACAGCTCAGCAGAAGGCGGAGTTTTGTCATCCGCAGCCCAGATGGGCTTTGTGATTTTTATGCGTGAGAAATGCCATGTTTGCGTGTGAAATGCCATGTGTTGCGTGTGAGCGTGTGAAGTCAGTGAAATGCGTGTGTCACACGGTCAATGCGTGAGAGTTGAGAGCCCTGTCTTTGATCCTGTTACATAACCAGTGATCACACTATATGATATAATTACTCAAGATCTCAATAAAATTTCTGCATTTAATAATATTTTAGCATTCCAGTCTGCCGTCTAAACTTAAACTTGTGTGTGCAACATTTATTCTTCTTAAATAATGTGCCCTGCCTAGGTTTAGAAAAATACACAGATCTTTGAGAGCATGAACCAGCGCTTTTGTGATTCATTTAAAAATCGAGCTGCTGTATGAAAACTCAGCAATTTGAAGCATCATTTCATCTCTCTGCAACATTATTTTGCCAGAGCAGAGAATCTATCTTGACACCTTAGTTTACAGTTTGCTGATGGGTGTTGATGTTGGAAAAATGTGGCAGCCCAACCTGTTGTTGGCTAAGTGTAGTGTTGCTGATGGCTCAGATTGTAGACAGTGCATGTACAGTATGCAGAATCCCTTCTAGGGATAAAGTTGTCATATGTGTCTAAGCACAGCACACTGCTCAATGTGCCAATTCAGACAAGACATGCAATGAGGCTTTTAGGCATTTTACTTGAAGTGCATTGTATTTGTGTAGCTATGGGGTGTTTTAATGCTTTGTGTGGTTGTGCCTTTCTGTAAATCAGTCTGCCTACTTGTGTAATAATATGGTGATGTGATCTGTTTTGACCATTCAGGAAAAGATCATAATTACCCTCGACACGCAAACACTATTCGCATACTCATGTTCTCACTCATGCATGCACACACACTTATCTAGTCGCTCTGTCACATAAAAACACTGACACAAACTCACCACTCAGTGGGAATTTGTAGCAGTCTGTCAACCACAATGCAGATATTACTCTAGAAGAAGTGAAGTAGGAACCCTTCCTATCCACATATAGACACACACACACACACACACACACACACACACACACACACACACACACACACACACACACACAAACTTACACACATGCACACACCAGTCATCTGTCAGTTTGTACAGATCAAAACACAAAAAAAGACAGTCAAAAGGAATACCGATTTCCAAGTGCCAGGAGCATTACACACACACACACACACACACACACACACTCAAGGTGCCAGAAGCAAGGTGCTGTAGGGATGCTGGTGCTCCCTAGGTAGTTGTCTTATCTGATTATGGTAACGATGTAGAGAACAACGGAGGAAAACGCAGCCTGAGGGAGGAAGGACTGACAGTGAAGGAAAGATGGGGGAAGTGAGGGAGTACGCTCAGTGCAGTTAACTGCAGTCAGCTAACACAGGTCTAATCCTTCAGTGCATTTTTCTCAAAACCATTAGTTAGCGGTGAATGTTTGCAAAAACAATTTTTTTATTTATCCACTCTTATACTGATGAACTCCATTCATATTATAAATATAAAAATGTGTAAGCTATTCGTTAAATTAACAAAGAAAGAAATCTGCACCGTACATAGTCACATTTTTACTGTATGAAGTTTTTTTTTTACTAGCAATCTATCCACAAACACATAAGGACCGAAGTGTCTGCCATGTTGAAGATTGGGTGGGTTACGTGTATGTCAGACAGACAGTAATCTAGTTGATTGTTATTGCTACTGCTAGCTACAGCTTAGAGGTACAAGGTTCAACCATTTGTTTTGTATTTTTCTTGATAACCTCCCTGTAAAAGCTCAAGATGACAACATACAGGTCCCCCCCCGCTCTGATGCGTGACAGCCACAGCTCCTCCCCCACAACGGAGCCTACTTTGCTGCTCCAATGTTTACCCTCGTTTCCTTTCGGGTTCGGTCTAATTCTTTCCTTTCAGCTTGCTTTTCGTTAGTGGTCTTTTTCTGTCTGTCTTTGTTTTCAGAGCAGTTTCTCCCTCATTTCTCCACACAGCTGCAGAACACCAGCAATCGTGAGCTTCAACAATAGTACACGCTGTGCAGGCTGAGACATTCCTCCTGGCACTGATTGGTTGTTTCTGACCGGGAGTGGTGTGTTCCTGCAAATGGCAGTAGCCAGAGTAGCTTTATTTTTTTCACTGATTATCTGTCTCACATTTTACTGTCAGGACATAATAATAATAATAATAATAATAATAATAATAATAATAATAATAATAATAATAATAATAATACATTTTATTTGTAATGCACTTTACAACATAACATAGTGATGGGGTTTGGGGTTTTTTGTAATTTTTTTTGTGGCACCAGTGGACTTTTAATAAAAGTAGGCTGACAGGAAGGTGCGCTGAGAGAGAGGGGGAAGACATGCAGCAAACGTTCAAGGGCCGGAGTCGAACCGCGGACAGCCGCGTTTAGGACTAAGGCCTCTGTGGTTACGTTTATGCGAATCACGTACTACCCCTGTGCCACCCAATAGGGACAGTTTTAAGAAATTTTAACTAAAGGCGTGGTAAAGGAAATTTAATCCCAGCATACATAATGCATAATGTTTACCCTAGAATGATTCAAGGAGGTGTCATCAGTATCAAAAACTTTGTTACCAAATCCTATCTGAAATCTGATTGTGTCGGTAGTTAACATAAGGGACAAAAATGTAAAAAAAAAAAAAATTAAATTACAGAGAATGAAAGGAAATGAGTTTTAGATTTTAACTTTACTCTGTAGTACCAGCTTTGTGCTCGGCAGAGATCTGGGGTGGGGGAGCGGGGGTGGTGTCTGTTAGCGCATTAACGTTAATGTAAGTGGCAGCGATAGGAACAACCAGTCACACCCGTCACATCACAACCCAAGATGTCAAGATGAATGTTTAACACTTGCATGCCTACGCACCCTTCCCTTCTCTTAATATTAAACACACAAATATGTAAATTATGCATTACATCCATAGGGGTTTATTACACATCAACCTGTTGGTTTTTCAAAGAGCTTGGTTTTTCTTTCTTTGTTTTTTAAGAAGTGGTTGGAACAAATGTTGAAAAGAAATGTACCTTTTGGTTAAGGTGGTTAATTGTATTAGAGTGACTGAAAGGTAAAAGTCAGGGGGAGGTAATGGATGTGCTCATATTACACCTAATGTTTCTTCTTGCAGGTAATTATTTGTTCCCTACTATCTCAGTGTCATAGTCTGTGTTTCTGTGGTTCTCTGTTAGGCTTTATTACAATCACATTTGATTCCTGTGTTATTTGCTTGTTCTCATTTCTTTTCTTTTTTTTTTGCTTTCTTGCTTGCTTTGAGCTTTTTTCATGCTTGATAACTTGACCTGTCATGTGTAATTTCTTGCATCCCTTAGTGTACTTTTTACCTGTTAACTGTTATTTGTTTTTTTCATATTGTTGTGTTGGCTTCAATCAAGAATAATTTTACTTTGTTTTGAGTTATTGAGCCCAATGGGAACTATTTTTGTTCTGGATTCTGTATATATTAGTGAAAGCCTCACCTTCCACTAATTTATATACACTTGAGTTCAGCTTTTTAAATTATAGTTTAGATAACTCTGTAGTTTGTGATTATATTGGTTTTACTTTACTGGTTTTACATTAAAATTGCTAAATGGGAAATAAATGAGAAACAAAATCAGAATGTTGCATCAAAGATTTTTCTTTCAATACGTTGTGCAGAAATGGTTCAAATGGACCTTGTTACTAGATGATTAATATTTTGTGAACAAAAAAGGGAATTTACTTTTTACTTTTACTATACTTGAACCTAAAATGGAAAACTTGAGGGAAATAAAACTTACTCAACGTATCTTTGTGGAAACTATTATACCTTGTTGTAAACACTTGACTTCCAAATGATTAATAATTCAATATTAATACTTAAAAAATGTGGAACCTGTAATTTCAAAAATGCTTTTATATATCATACAGCCATGTGAAGCATGTAATGAATAGCTTCTTCTGTTAAAATCTATTAAAAAATACAACAAAAGAATAGAGAACTGATTCATCTGAAAGATAATAATTCCCAAAGACTTCTGTGTGAATAAAAGTTGTGATTAACTGATGTCTCAGTGCAAATTGGTCGTTTGCCTCCAGCAGAAGATTTAATTCATGTTCAGATTCAAACTTATCTGGAAACAAGAAGCTTAAATACAAAGCTCAATCTATTTCATACCTTTTAAATTGACAGCTTTACAATGAAGATGTAAATAAAGAAGAGATCGATGTTTATCTTATCCTGTGGTATTTCAACAAAAGAAAAAAAATAAGAAC
Source organism: Fundulus diaphanus (assembly GCA_037039145.1). Lineage (NCBI taxonomy): Eukaryota > Metazoa > Chordata > Actinopteri > Cyprinodontiformes > Fundulidae > Fundulus > Fundulus diaphanus. The sequence continues at coordinate 17,370,246 of CM073122.1, read as the reverse complement.
AGGTTGTAAAAACTGTTCTTAATTATTTTGCATACCTGGATGTGATTTAAAATAGGATAGCCTTCATTCTATGTTAATGTTATTTAAAAAAACATTATGATAAACTGCAATGTACTATTTCTTACACTGTGTTGCTATTTGTCATACAGAATCTAAGCCAAAATACAGATGCATTTTTAAACACCAACTACACCCTTGCACTTCTTAAATACGTTGTGTTTGCATGAGTGTATGTGCAGTTATGCGCACGTGTGTGTGTGAAGGTGAAGCAAGGTTGTTAGGTAGGGGTGTAGTGGACACCTCTATGGTATCCTTCTGCCTGCTGGCATCAGAGGCAAAAGGGCACAACACTGGCATCAATTACATGGTGAGAGATGTATAGACATGTCCGTGTGCATGTCCACTAAATATTTTTTTGCTCTAATGTTCATGTATGAATTTATTTGACACCATCCTGATGTCTATCTGCACCTGATCCATCTTAGCTCAGAAAAAAGGGGCACTGATTAAAACATCTCAACATATTGTGCCACATTATTGATATTTAACCTGAAATGTATTGATATTTAGCCTTAAATTTTAGGGTGGCAGAGGGCTTATTTTCTTATGTACTTTGCTGTGACTCACATGTCTACCCTTCTTGTATTGTCATATTTTTTATGGGAACCCTTTGTGTTTTTAACTCTAGACTTATGATTATTGTTAAAAGGTTGCTTTGACACCTTATACAGTCCCCATCCTTTTTCTGTCATGTTTTATTTTCTCTTATTTTACCACAAAATAATTTTCTTCCATTCTGTTTGTCTTTTTCTTGTTACGTCATCTATCTCTCATTCTTTCCCTTTTTACAGCCCCTGTGCATCCACCTTCTTTGTCCTTCCCTCTTTCCCTCTCATTTTCCTCACACCCAGCTCTCCCTCTCTCCCTCTCCATCTCCCAGGGGACAATTTCCTTTTCTTAAATAAACTGTCATAGCTAGTGTTAAAATATGGGCCTTACATGGGGTAAGCGTGGCAAGGCAAAGGCATAGGGCCCTGGGCTGGTATAAAACATGGATAATATGCTGTGAGAGGTAATTGTATCTTTTAGCACTGAGATGAGTAGAACAAATGTGTCTCCTCTCTGTAGACTCTCTCTCTTTATCCTTTCCCACCTCACGTCCCCTTTCTATCTCTTCCTTCACACACTGCAGTTGTGTTAATATGATACAGAGAATATTGGCTGTACATCAGAGCTGCTAACAGTTCATTGTGGGTTAAGGCGAGCACTGGGGGGGTGAAGTATGACTAGACAGGCAGGGAGAGGCTTGAAGTCAGAATAACTAGCGGCAGGGCAATAACAGGAGAGAAATAAATATAAAATGAAAGGTGACAATGTGTCCAACAACACAAAAGTGATAATCTGTTTACTCATTAAGACAATTTTAAGTTTCAAATCTCAGTCATTTTGATTCACTAAGGGGAAGAACAAAAATGATCCACTAGCCATTTTTTCTTCAAAGAAATGCCATAACATTCTGGTCAAAGATGTCTTGAGCTAAGGAGAATGGCTTTAATTAAACCCACTGGAATCTATGTACCTTAAAGAATTAATTCATACTTAAAAAAAAAAGCACACAAACTTTGGATGTGAACTTTAAGAGTATTTACCTAGAACTTTTATACTGAATCACAACTATTATTGAACAGGAGCACGTAAAGTTTTGACAAAGCCAAATCCACATTTTTATTCACAGTTTAAGCCAGATTGTGAAAAAGGTCATCCCTACCATGTATGACAAAAAATGTTGTGGGAGATCACAACTGTCATGTTTCAGTTTGTCAGGGACTTAAATGCAGAGATTGACTGAAGTGAACATACACTGCCTGGCCAACAAAATAACTCACCACCTGGATTTAACTAAGCAAAAAGGTACGAGCCTCCCATTGGATAATTACTGCATGGGCGATTGTGTCTCAGCTGGCAACAAGTTATTTAACCCCAACTGGTGCATTGAGTTGCTTCTCATTTCTTAAAACAATCATGTTGAACGACACATCCTGTAGTTGTGGAAAAGATGTCAGTCTGTTTCAGAAGGTGTCAAATCATCAGCATGTATCAAGCAGAGAAAACGTCTAAGGAGATTGCAGAAACTACCAAAATTAGATTAAGAACTGTCCAACGCATTGTTAAAAACTGGAAGGATAGTGGGGTCCCAAAAATCCTGAATGATCATGATCGGCGATCATTTAAACGTTTGGTGAAATCAAATCAAACAAAAACAACAGTAGAACTCCGGGCTATGTTTAATAGTGAAAGAGCATTTCCACATGCACAATGCAAAGGGAACTCAAGGGATCGGGCCTTAACAGCTGTGTAGCCTCAAGAAAACCACTAATCAGTGAGGCTAACCGGATAAAAAAAGGCTTCAATTTGCTAGGGAACATAAAAATTGGACTCTTGAGCAATGGAAGAAGGTCATATGGTCTGATGAGTCCAGATTTACCCTGTGATGGGTCCATCAGGGTAAGAAGAGAGGCAGGTGAAGTGATTCACCTATCAAGCTTAGTGCCTACTGTCTAAGCCTGTGGGGGCAGTGCTATGATCTGGGGTTGCTGCTGTTGGTCAGGTCCAGGTTCTCCACAATGGTATGTGCTCAAAGAATGAGGTCAGCTGACTACCTGAATATACTGAATGACCAGGTTATTCCATCCAAGATAACAATACCAGGATTCATCAGGCTTGAATTGTGAAAGAGTGGTTCAGGGAGCATTAGACATCATTTTCACACATGGATTGGCCACCACAGAGTCCATATCTTAAGCCTATTGAGAATCATTGGGATGTGCTGGAGAAGGTTTTGCTCAGCGGGCAGACTCACAAGATTTATTTTGTTTAAATAAATCTTGTGACATTGCAGAAGCTTACCAAAACAATGCCACAGTGAATGTGTGCTGTCATCAAAGCTAGAGGTGGTCCAAGGAGTGTGTGACCTGTTTTTTGGTGCTGACTTTTTGCTAACATTAGACGAGGTACCAAACTGACATTGAGTCGGCACCCAGAAGCATGACTCCAGACGTGCAGGACTCCGCTCACAGGCCACGAGCCAAGCGCTGCTGGCGTTTCCACACTTCGAAATGGAAATATCAGATATTGTAATGACCTATCCTGCTGTTGAGGTTCCATCGCCCTCATCAATGACTCCATGTTGTCTCAGATCCTGTATCACTGTGGTCCTCTCGTGCGATATCAAATCACACGTTACTTATTTTTTGGTTTTGTGAAGCGCGACATGCTCCCTATCTTTTGAGGACTTGGTTCGAGCCGTGTTTTCTGTGTCGTCATTTGTAGAAATGAATACAAAAAAAGCATTATATGAAAATGCCGCCTCCACTCTGCCTCCGCTTAGCTTTGTTTATGTCAGTATACAGTCAGCTGGCTAGCATTGACGATCGCCTCCAGGTGAGGTTAACGGCTGCGCAACATGGCGAGGGACGCATTAATAGTGTGAAAAAACAAGTGAATGATGAAATTTGTTGCCAGTGCTTTTAATTGTAGATTTGAAAAAACATTTTTTTTAGCAATTGTATTGATTGGTTGTTGCATCCCTACATCCAACCATAGAAAATTAACAAACTATTCTGCCAAGGTTATGGACACAGGTCTTGTTTTGGTTATACAGGAACAATATACCTAGCAGAATGGACTCAGCCACTCCACATCCCTGCACCCCAAAAGAATTGCCTCCCCTGACCAGCTCAGAAATTGCAAGGGTAAACCCAGTTTGATACTGATATTGCACCACTTCCACATCACCCTACAATAATCTTTCTGAAGAAGAGCAGCATGTTTACAATAGTGGCAGAACACAGTGTGGTCCTGTGTTATTTTTTTTTTTTTAATTGGAACCATCTCTCTACAAGTGTTTCCTCAGAGTATTAGCTGCTGCAACAACCCAAAAAAAGCAACCAGACCCATTAGCATTTAGTCCAAATCTCATCCAGCAATGGACTCCTGCCATCAGAGAGCCTATCATAAGACTAATATTTTTAAGCTTTACAATTAACTTTCAACCTCAAAGACAAACAATTCTAAGAAAAAAAACATAGCTTTGGAAAATATATATCTAGAACAACAGTGCTTTGATGATTTTTTATCTCCATTTTTTCTGTGTCCTACAGCTACCAATATAATTTTGGAGGAAAGACTGTTGTCAACAACAAGTACTGAGCCATGGCTTGGCAGGATAAGGAAAATTGAGAGGAGCTTTAGTCAAAATGCCAGTCTACTGATCACTAAAAGCTTTCCATTCACAGTTTTCTGGGGCTTTTAGAATGGCTTAGGTGCATTGCCAGGGGGTTAGTTTGCACATCAGAAATCTTTAAGTAACAAACTTAAACAAGGTCTGTAAAGAAAACATTAAAATACACATGAAGCCAAGGCGATTTTATTGGTATTGCGCTGTTTATGTACACAGTAACTCATAGTAATAGCTTTTTGATTGTCATATGTCATATGCAACAAAATTACAGGAATTACTCCTTTGTTGCATTAAAATTAACAAAAAAAAGAGAATGAAAAATAGATCATTAATGAGGAATAATGATTAAAAACAGAAACGAATCGGTTATCCTTCAAAACACATTATTGCACAATAGTTTTTTTTTATATTGGACATACAGTGCAAGCGTATGTGAATGTTTGTGTGTGTAGTATATAAATAAATAAATAAATAAATATTAGATTGCACATGATCTCCAGGGAGGGCAGTCAATGTTCTGGAAGACCATGAGTGTTTAAGAATCTAATGGCCCAAGGATAAAAACTGTCCTTCAGTCTGGTGGTGTGAACCTGCATCGACCTGTAGCGTTTGCCAAAAGGCATCAGTGCAAACAGGTGATGTGCTGGGTGGAAGGGGTCTTTGAATATGGCTTAAGGACCTCCTTTGGCATCTGGTGGTGGCGATCTCCTCCAGGAATGTCAGAGGGCAGCCGACAATTTTCTGGGCCGTTTTTATAACCCTCTGCAGGACCTTCTTGTCAAAGCCTTTTAAAGAAAAATAAAGGAAGGGAGGTAAAGCAAATAATACAACAAGAAAAATATTAGAACTTGAAAGGTTAGGGTTAGCCCCTCTCTATGGGCCACATAAAGTTTGAAAGCAATACATTCATTTGGACCTTTAAAAATATCTAAAGTAGTTTTTTAAATCATATCAATATTATCCATCCATCCATCCATTTTCCAAACCGCTTTATCCCTCATGGGGTCGCGGGGGTTGCTGGTGCCTATATCCAGCGTTCACTGGGCGGGAGGCGGGGTACACCCTGGACAGGTCGCCAGTCTGTCGCAGGGCAACACAGAGAGACAAACAGGACAAACAACCATTCACACACAGACTCACACCTAAGGACAATTTGGAGAAGCCAATTAACCTAACAGTCATGTTTTTGGACTGTGGGAGGAAGCCGGAGTACCCGGAGAGAACCCACGCATGCACAGGGAGAACATGCAAACTCCATGCAGAAAGACCCAGGGGTGTACTCGAACCCAGGACCCTCTTGCTGCAAGGCAACAGCGCTACCCACTGTGCCACTGTGCAGCCCCATATCAATATTATTTGCATTTAATTTTTTGGAAAGAAATAAACTTACCCCTCTGTAAGTTGGAAATTGTTCTTTGAAAGCTGCACGTTTGTGTGAATTTTGGGTTTGTATCCATCCATCAATCCATCCATAATCAGTTGGAACCAGCAGCATCAACAAGTTTCTACTAAACTTAAAGTAAGTAAAATCTAAGAACAATCTAAGAAAGGAATAAGTTTAGGTATTACTCCATAATAAACTTTACCAGATTAATGGACAAGGTAGGCTGGTCGTTGCAGAACTAATGCTTTGTAAAGTAATAGTCAGGGTATTCAGAAAATAGTTTTTACAATGTAGACACATTGCATTGTTTTTAAATTTTCTGAATTACTGCACAGCCGCAGGGGTTGGCAGAAACCAAAAGATGACTGTGAAATCAGCACTAAGAAAGAAATATGTTGGGGTTTTTGTTGTTATGTTTCCCAAAACCATAGTCAAATGTAGTGGTGGTATCATATGTTAGCAGGTGGACACACGTTTTCATGACTTTGCACACTATTCACAACTTTATACACAGAACACTCTAAAAACATACATGTTGGTGCACCTTACATTTATTATTCTTCTGGGCATGTTTAGGAGTTATGTTTTTATGCATCAGACAACACACTTTGTCATGAAAGTGAGCTTCAAAAACAGCCTCATTTTGGTGACCTTAGGATTGCGTCTCTGCTATTCGCGGATGACGTGGTCCTATTCGCAGCCAAGTGCGAAGCGGCCGGGATGAGAATCAGTGCCTCCAAATCCGAGACCATGGTCTTGAACCGGAAAAGGGTAGAGTGCCTTCTCCCTGGGTTGGGGAGGATGTGCTACCCCTAGTGGAGGAGTTTAAGTATCTTGGGGTCTTGTTCACGAATGAAGGGAAGATGGAGCGGGAGATCGACAGGCGGATCAGTGCGGTGTCTCTCTGTGATGAGCTCAGCTCTCGATTTACCGGTCGATCTACATTCCTACGCTCATCTATGGTCATGAGCTTTGGGTCATGACCGAAAGAACGAGATCCTGGATACAAGCGGCCGAAATGAGTTTTCTCCGTAGTGTGGCTGGGCTCTCCCTTAGAGATAGGGTGAGGAGCTCAGTCATCAGGGGAGGACTCAGAGTAGAGCCGCTGCTCCTCCACGCCGAGAGGAGCCAGTTGAGGTAGCTCGGGCATCTGGTTAGGATGCCTCCTGGACGCCTCCCTGGTGAGGTGTTACGGGCACGTCCCACCAGAAGGAGATACAGGGGAAGACCCAGGACACGCTGGAGGGACTATGTTGCTCGGTTGGCCTGGGAACGCCTTGGGATTCCCCCAGAAGAGCTGGCCCAAGTGGCCGGGGAGAGGGAAGTCTGGGCCTCCCTACTGAAGCTACTACCCCCGCGACCCGACCCCGGATAAGCGGAAGACGATGGATAGATGGATGGAGCCTCATTAACTGATAGTAATCAATTTGGTGTGCAGGCTAAAACTTTATTTTTAGGAACATTTTGTGTAATGTATGTTGTATCTGTGTGTTTATTAGTGTGTCTACATGTGTATGTGTGGACATGTGTCACAGGCATATGGGGTTGTAAGTTGTGTTTATGGATATGTAAACTTATCCATACATTCAAGTTTGTTACCTTCATTTGAGACGCATGTGTTGAATAATTGTCATGTTGCCATATGATGTGTGTGTGTGTGTATGTGTGTGTGTGTGTGTGTGTGTGTGTGTGTGTGTGTGTGTGTGTGTGTGTGTGTGTGTGCGTGCGTGCGTGCGTGTGTGTGTGTGTGTGTCTGTGGAGTTTATCTAGATTCCTGGAATGTTTTGTATGTCCCGTTTAATAGTATAATATTATAATATATATTATAATGTATTTTATATAGAGATTGTAATATTTTTTAAATATATTCTAGCGACTCATTTTATAGGGTTTTCTGCCTGTAAAACATGGCAGAGGGCCAACAACATTTAAGTCAGACTCTGGCTGAGATTGGTAGCATGTACATTTGAGTTATTTAAAATGATCATCAAGCCACACTGTCCCTCTTAAGCAAATAACAATAAACCATAAATTACTTGCAAAAAAGAGCTTTAATAATTTCCACACCCTAAAAATATGGGAAGCTTTTGCTATACATACGTAAAGCTTTACTAGCCATTTCTCACTAAAGTTGACAGGTCTTTATTGCTGTTCCTCCCATCTGAAAACTTTGAAAATGTGATTTTTAGGATGAGCTTAGGTCAGCTAATGCTTAAGTTTTCTGTTTTGAATGCCTGAGTTAGGTTTGGTAAATTAAGCTCTTTTAAGAGCCCTGACAAAAAAAAGGTCCTGAAAAAAAATATTCTTTCTGATTGGTCTCTTTTGTACCTGATAAATACTTTGAAGTTATGATTTGATTTTCTGAACTTTCCCGAACGTGGTGGACGCAGTTGAAATGAGACTTAATTGCCAGCAGCAAAATGGCCTTCTTTCTTAAAGAAAAACTTGGCAAATGAAACAGAGAATTAGAGAAAAGTAAAAAAAGAAAACAAATACTGGACAGAAGAAAAGAGAGAGAAAATGGGAGGAAAATGGTTGTGAACACTAACAAAGGAGATTTTCAAAGGGTGCGTGGTGGCTAAGAAAGATGAAGTGCTTCAGGACTCATTTACATCAAGCCTGACAAGTCCCTCACATCTCCCCAAGAGTCACGTTGCTCTGGCTCAGAGATTCCTAAAGAGGGCTTCTTCTTCGAGCTCCTTCTCTGTGCTCTGACTTTTCTTTTTCTCCCTCCTGTCTTCCTTCTCTTCCATTTTTTTAATATTCACTCCCGCATGCTTTCTTGTGCTCTTATGCGCTTGCCAGTCTTCAATCAGCCATCATGAAAGTGTCTGTCAGGGCGTCTTAACTATCCTCTGAGAGGCAGACACTTGTCTGGGCCTGCCTTCATCCCCTAAAGGCGTTTTTTGACTTGGACTTATTTCCCTCCTCACACCTTTTCAACTCCCCTAAAGAGCTGACAACAAGTGAGAATGACAGGGCAAGATAAACATGAGGGAAAAAGACAAGAACAAAGATGAGAAGAGGAAGTAGTGCACTGAGAGGGGAGAGGATATAAAATGGAGATAAAAAAACAGGAAGAAAACTGAATACGGGAAAAAGAGTGGAATAAACTAAAAAAACAGTAAAAAGGTGAGGGAAGCAAGTAACCTCCTGATGAGGAGAAAGGACAAAGCAAGGTGGACTACAGCAGAAGAAAGGAGAAGATGATGAGGGAGAAGAAGGGGATTCCAGTAAAACAGGAGGAGTTACATTTATCAGTGCTCCCACAGTGTGTTTCTCAAGTACAGGATTTGGAAACTGGAGTAAAGGAACTGATGGCTTGAGCACATTTAAGTTTTTTTGGGGGGCGGGGGGATTGGAGGTAGTAGGACGGTGTGTGCATGGATGGTGGGTGTCCGTCTCATAGAAGTATCTTCCCTTTGTCCTCGGTTTGATGTGAAAGGAAGCTGCTGCTGCTTTGACAGTGTTCTCTACCATGCACGTTTTTTATATTCATAGAGCCAATCTAGAAGGGAAAGGAAAAGAGGAACGGGGTGGAGAGGAGAATTTTGGTCAAACAGGAAGCTAATTTGCAGCTCTTGCAGCAGAGCCTGCGGCTTTTTTGCTACCTGGAAAATGAGCTGGAAGATTAGCTGAATGCATAATTCACATGTTGCCACACACAAGCATAAATATGTACACAAAGTGTGCAGAAACCTTTTGAAAAAGCACATACACACAAACACTTGAGTTGAATTATAGAAGTAACTCATGTTCTTGGTTCATTTTTTTTCCCAGGTTATTTTCGACAGCTTGGTCATCTCAATGAAATATTTCCGTAATTTGAAAGGCACTCAATAATAGAACACTTTATTGTTTTGTAGTTTGGTCATTATAATTTTTTATTTCCTATTAAAGGCACATTTTTAAAACATTTTAAAATCTTTGCATAACCCAGGTCTAAATCTCAGTGATCAAGCCTGTGTAAAAATTGAACTTCCATCCCCTCATTACTTCACAGCCAATCGGTGTCGTGTATCAAGGTCACATGTACTTCCACAGCCTATCAGATAGGTATATTAGCTGGAGTAAGGAAGTAGGAAAGATTAGGACATGTTGGGAGAAGACTTGTTGATCTCCTGCCAGGCTGGTTGGAGGCTCCTTGCAGCCAACGAACAATTCTGTTCTACTCTGATCTGACTTGAGTCAGTCAAGACCTGCACTGCACCAAGCACTTTAAAAAGAACTTGCTTGGGACCTTTAACCAACCCCAGCTTGGGGTGAATGAACTGAAGGGTGTGGGTTCATTAATTGTAGAATTGATCAATTTGTTTTTTTCTGTTTTATTTTGTTTTTTTCTTTTGCGCATTTTATATGGCCATTTGAATATTTCACTGTTGTAAATATGTATATAATTTTCTACACTATAAATACAAAGGCACTCGCAACTGCAACCTTCCAGTCTGTCTGCTCCTTCATGAGTCGTATCTAGTTTCTGATCCAACTAGCCCATTGACCTGATTGGTCACTATCCACTTACATTGATTTAAAATGTACTATATTATATTTACAAATATGCTACACTGTGTTTTATGTTATCTACAGATCTATGACCAAAGTGCAAGTCTTTTCCTGGATGGTCTTGAGGAGGATGGGACACCCTTTGACACAAAACATCTCATCAGCATACTTTCTGATATCAGCGAGTATGGCGCCATGTGGGTGGGACTTAGCTCCAATGGTAAGAATGTGGGTTTTTTTATGAATGTAATGATTAATGGGATTCCCACTGGAAATGGTTAATTTTTAGGTTAAATGGCTTAAAGTCTAACTCTTGGACTGAATGTATTTTAACGCAGATGCATTCAAATAGTCACCAGAGTAAAGAAATGTATATTATATGTGAATTAAGTGCGCCGTTTGGAAGTAATTTCGATAAAACTTGCTGTATAAGCGAAAGAGCCCGAACATTCCTCAATCGGGCTGTTTCGGAATGTGACGTCACAAACAGAACTAGTACCGTGCATCTGGCTGCTAACACTACGACTTTCGCTACTGATTTATTAAATTTAATTAATAACTCGTACTCTACGTACAAAAAATTTATAAAAAAAATGTCTGATACATCTTCAAACTCCACCTCAAGCATCAGGCGACTCCGATGCCGAATATATATACGAAGAAACGGAGTTTGAACAAGGTGAACCTGAGGATACTATATCTAACGCTGCCCAAGACATAGAGCCCATGCTCCATTGTAAGTACCCCTCAAAATCCTCGCTCGTGAAGTGTGAATTGCATAACACACTTTTGTCACTGCCGGCAATCCAGTCCTTTCGCGTTTCTTTTACGAATTTATCCCATTTCTTTCGGACCTTTTGATCCTTCGGCCAAGTATGTAGCGCTACTTTCTGGCCTGCACTACACCGCGGTGAAGTTGGTTTGACATTGGACATTCAAACTCCGCGGAGTCAGCGGAGCACTCTTGAGAAACAAAAATCAAATCAGATTTGTTGACGGTCCCACCGCGTATGGGAGGAGGGAGCAGCTGAGAGACGCTGGCCGAAATCGGAGTCCTTCAACTGGATCAACCGTGAGCGAGATCCCGCTGACTCCGCGGAGCTTGAATATCCAATATCAAACCAACTTCACTGCGGTCTGCACTACAGCCACCTACTACGCACCTAGAAGGCATTTTATCTTGTAATTAGTTTGGCGATTTTTTTTAAAAGCGCTTTCTCAAAGTAGACGTGGATCAGCAGATATGGTGTGTGAAAGAAGATACTGGAAAACATCCATATATATCCTTGTTCGCCGTACCGGTTGTACAACGTAAACGCTTGTGTGTTTCTATGCAAGTTCGCTTCGCGCATTCTCGGTGTTCTTGAACTGACGTCACACGTCGGAAATGGCCGATCGTAAACGGAGGCAGCACTCAAACGCGGAATACCATAATCGGTGTAAAAACTGCGCGATATTTCATATTTAAACTTAATTTGAACAATTTTGATACATGAATATTCAAAGTTTACCTTGTTCTGGAAGTTATTCAACGGTTTTCAGGATATTTTTTCAGTCCAAGAGTTAGACTTTAAGTTTCTGTAAAATAGTCGCAGAAAGTTTGAAAATATTTTTAGTCACATATACATGGAGTGCAACGCAGACATGCAAACATGTCTTCAGTGTTCCAAAAAGTGTAACACATTTGTGCTCACATCTCTTATCGAGATAGAGATTCAACAACTTCCATTGTCATCTATTTGTTTATGAGGGATGATAAGGAGAATGACTCACCTGTTGTGGTGCAAGGAGCTTTGCTCGAGGGATACAGGTTGCCGATTCCTCTTCCCGGCACTGGCTCGAGACGCTGCCACGAACAGCCACCGAGGAGGCCAGCTCCCATCTTCCTGTTCCAGTCCCCATCTCTTCCACCTGTCACCACTCCATAGCCCGCTCCTGCTGAAGAGGAGCTTCCTGGCCAAATCTTTTTCAGTATCTGTCTCGTGAAGCAGAGAAGTGGCTGCATTGCTCAGCAGGCTTGCTGGAGGACCACTCCTCTCAACCACTGAACTTGGCTGCTGTGGATACTAAATCGTCATCCTCTTGTCACAGGAGATGCCTAAGTCTGCTTGCCGGTTCCTATCCTGTTCCTTTGGCTGTGCACCTAATTCCTTTGGCTCAGCCTGAGCCTGTCTCCACATCGGTTCCACCTGTTTCTGCCTCGTCTTGCTTGGGTCAACGCTGTCAGGAAGAGGCTCTCCAGTCCTTACCTGCTCCCACGGTCCGAGCTGCTACTTCCTTGTCTCCCCCCAGTCCCGCAGGATTCGCCTCTTTTCCTGTTGCCGTTGATCCAACCTGGACTCCTTCCGCACGTCTCTCTGCTGCCACCCCTGATGAGCTGGAGGAGATTTTTTAGGACTTAAGCTCACGTCATCAGTAGGCTCAAAGAACACACTTCTCAGAATTCACCACAATATTTGGAGGAGAAGATTAGGGATCTGGAGGAAAATTATAGAGCAGCATTAAGAGCTTTTTATTGCAGCCCATCATGTCCTGTTTCCCAGCATTCTGCTGCTGATTTCTCCTTCATAGTTTCTGGTAATGCCACAGGGGGTCTAGAAGAGGTCTTGCTCCCGTTCTCACCACAGGGGCTCCTGAGGACGCTTCAGATCCTGCTCTCGTCTTGGAGGGTCCGGAGAAAACCTCAAATCCTGTTCTCATCTCTGAGGGCCTGGAGGACACCTAAGCTTCTGCTCACATCACTGTGTGTCCACGCCTCAGCTTCTGTCCACATTTCTGTTTTCTGCGGAGAGGTAGTCCGGTTGGACCTGCTGCAGACCACCTTCTCTGAGTTTGGTGAGTAGGGTATCTAGCTTGATCCACTTCCTACCCAAGCTCCTGAGTACTTTGACAACAGAACCCAAGTGGAATTACCTTCTGTTCCTGAGGACGGTCTTGAACCCATCCAATGACCTCAACACCAAGGGCCTTATCATGACTCCAAGCACACTGGCCCCTGCTGTGATTGTAAGTACCGTAAATTGCTATGCGGGTTCCCATTTCCTGAGTTGCTGCGTCGTTTTCCGTCACCAGAGCTGCTGCATGGATTCCCATCTGCCAAGCCTCAGGTTACACCAGACGCTAAGCCTCAGGTTACGCCAGACGCCAATCTTTGTCCAAAGACCAAGCCCGCAGAGCTTAAACCAGCCAGGCTCAAGCTAGCGGTCAAGGTTGGGGACGACCTCTGGGTCGTCCGGACTCTTTCCCTCCTTCCAAGGCCCCCTCCGTCTGCCTGGTTTGCATAGATTTTGGTTATGTTTTTTGGGAGCGTGGAATCCACCATTGAGGGGGGAGTGGGTTCTGTCATGCATTTTGCCAGTCATCTACTACTTTTTTGGCTGGCTGTTTGCCAGCTACCACCACTTTTTTATTTATTTGTTTTATTTTTCAATAAGCCTTTTAAATGCAACCCTGTGTCTAGCTCTAGCTGAATTATTGTGTTTTCGGTTCTGGTGGATTACAGCAATGTCTCAATGATATTAAAGACCACCCGGTCTCTGTATAACCTAAGCAAAAGCTGTTTCCACATACTCAGCTCAATGTTGAGCTTATTTGGTAGGAGTAGGTCTCGGCAGGGCTGCACCTTGTCTTCAGGCATATTGGTGATGTTCACAGGGAGGATCTCAATGTGTTGTCATGGAGAGGAGGGTGTTGGATTTGGAAACTTAAGCTTTTCAGCTTTACTTTTTGTGGATAATTTGGTTTAAGTGTCCTCAAACGTGGACTGAAGAGGTTCACAGCCAGATGTAAAGCAACTAGGAAGAGACTCCACTTCTCTAAATCCAACACCATGATTCTCAACCAGAAAATTATTGATTGTTTCCTTTGGGCTTTAAATGAGTCTGTCTCAAATTGAAGAGTTTAAGTATCTTGGTGTTATGTTCACAGGTTATGTTAGGTTAGAATGGAGAGGGAGGTGGATAGAAAGATTATGTGACATAATGTGGGCCTCATTCAGGTCTGTGGGGAATAATCATAAAGTAAATGCTCCGATTGTATCTGGTGGTCTAGGATCCAGCTTTTAACTCTGGCTATGAGATATGAATAATGACTAAATTAATGAGGTTGCAGGTAGAAGTGGCTGAGGCAAGCTTCCTTGAAAGGTGGCCAAGCTTAGCCTTAGAGATAAGGTGATGAACTCTGTCATCTAAGGGGAGTTTGGAGTAGAGCTTCTGTTTTGTCCATTGAAAGGGGTCATTTGAGGTTGTGTGTGCATCTGAGCATAATACCTCCTGGGCAATTCACTTGGAGGTTTCCCATTGGAATACCCCAGAATGAGCTGGATAATGTGGATTATGATTACATCCAGAACTTTCGGTTCAGTTGTTTTTTCAATAAAACTAATGATCGCAGGCCCCACATTCTGGCAGACAGAGTTCCACTCTGTTTATTTATCTCACACTCCATCCTCACATCCAACAAGACACTTGACATCATTGACTTGAGCAAATAATCACCCCTGATACGGTCCTGCCTTTTCCAGATGAGATTCATGACCTTAGACATAGAGGAACTGATTGTCATCATTGGAACTTCACAGTCTCACCTCTCGTGGTTTTCAAAGTGGAGTTCTTTAACAACTACATGGTGAATACATATGGACAAAATATCTAAAGACTTTTACAAGCTATTATAGAGGCCCACTTTACACATAATCACTCCCACAAACCACAGCAACAATAAACTGCTGTTATGTTTTCTTCACACAGCTGTCTTGCTTCTCCTAACTGTTTTCAACAAATGGTGAAGACTAACTAGTAGGGAAAAGGTAAACGTTGTAGAAAAAATACAGGGGCTACAGCTGTTCTGGGAGAATCCTTAGCCATTGCTCAGGTTCTTCTTTTGAAGTTAATATTGACTGTAGTTATGGTAATAGTTCAGTTAATCTTAATTTCACTGCCAGTATTGAACCCCCCTGCCAACCACTCCCCCCCCTGTTATTTCACTTAAACACAATGCACACAAGACCTTGAGGATTCCATACTTTGCTTATGATGAGGCAAGTTCCTCTTCATACTTGAGACAGCTAAAAGACAGCTGTGGATGAATTGTTTGTTTACACTCATGAGGGCCTCTATCCACATCAGAGGCTGACTGCCTTTATGATGGTGGTGGTAGGTCTCTGACCTCCAACCCTGGGCTGTCAGCTGGGATTTCAGGTTACTTTTGTGTTAGTAATACACAATATTTATTGTTGACAAACATCATGTTTAGCAGCTTAAAGCATAATGCCAATATAAATTGGTTTGTAAAAAAAATGCATTGATTATAACTGATGCTGTCATTAATATGTTACAGTAACTGCAGGTGTCATAAAGCATATGAAAAGATGGTGACTTTTATTTACATGGTTTTATTTTATATGATACAAATAGTTTTATAGGTGATAATGGCTCTAATACTTTTTGAATGTATAATTAGAATTTTATCTGATCTCTAGAAATTGTCTTGTGTAGAACATTTCATGTTTTGAGATCCTATCTTCTCTGTGGTTACAAAGTTGCAGAACAACACAATATATTAAATATGTTTTTAGGCAATAGGGTAATACAACGGGTATTTTTAAGACACATTCTTCTTATTAACAGTGTTAGAACATTAGATTAAATATGTAATTATTTCTACAGTCACACTCTTTGAAAGACACTAACTTCATTTTTCGTGCTTTGTAGTCCTAAAGGAGAAAAATACTTAAGGGTTTATCAAATCTGTTCATCTTAATATGGTGTCAATTATTACTTCACCTCTGTTTTCTTTCTAGCCTTCATCTTCTTTTAACTACATATCTGTGATTGATTCATGGGGCCTATGAGCCATTTCAAAGTCAATAGCAGAGAAACGGAGAGAAAAATGATATCCGTTTAACTCTAGAGTGATAAACGAGTGTTTTTGTTCTCGTTTATCAGCTATTGATTCCTAGTTCACAGCAGGTAGCATCTGATCAGCTGAAGATCACATAAGAATGGTTGATCAATGAGAGTGATTGGCTCAGGGCACTGCAAGTGTGCGTGCGTGCGTGCGTGCGTGCGTGCGTGCGTGCGTGCGTGCGTGCGTGCGTGCGTGCGTGTGTGTGTGTGTGTGTGTGTGTGTGTGTGTGTGTGTGTGTGTGTGTGTATGAAAAGAAGGTTGTTGAACCCAGGGGGAGTGCCTGGAATTCTGATCTGAAGATTAATTATGCAAATACTGATCAGCTGTATCGATTAACAACAATGTCTGTTTTTAGTTTTGTACCTATTTATTGGAATTTCCAAATACAAGTACTCAGGAGAGGAGCTTTAAATGTCCATGACAGCCTTTTACAGTGTGTAGGATGCAGTGAAAACTAATGTCAGAAAATTGCAACTGGGGATAGCTCAACATTGTTGCTGTTGTACTTGCATCAAAATGTATATCATCAAAATCACAAAGGGCTCCTTGGATGCAATATTTTGTAGGCTATTATATTTCAAGTGACATGCAATCATTTTTGCATGCAAATAATATAAGAGATGAGTTAGGTTACTTTAATTGCTTTTGGAGCCAAAATCAAAAATAGATATGGATGTCCAAATTTAACCTTATAGAAATTGGTGAGGAAATAATTATGAAGGCAAAAAGAGAGCAGTGAAGAAAATTTCATTTAATCACCATTTAGTAAAAACAAAAATAAACAGCCACATTGTTGCTCTATTCATAATAAAAGCTTTTGGTAAAAAAAAGGGCCTTTAATTAATGGCGGACAGTTTTTTTCATTGTGGAAAAGAGCATCTTGTAGTTTCTGTTTTTGGATTAGCTTTATAAACTGAAGACGCATTGAATTTTTTTGCACAGCAACATCATGTTTTACAATTGAGAAACTTTTTGAACCATTAGTTGGAACTATTGTTACATTAGGACTTGACCGTAAGGTCAAAAAGGAAGTTCCAGAATGTCATTAGAAATATACAGGAATCCTCTGAAAATGCTTGTAGCTAAAAGTGATTCTATGAGTTGCTGAATTTAAACAGAACTTTGCTTTTTTTTAGCAAACAATGTAAAAACTTAAACTTTGTGCTATTAATTTAGTAACATTGTGTTGTCTGTTGTTGTGTTTTACTTTAATTAGGTTAAACAGTTTTATATTTTGACCATTGATTAAACAATATAATTATTAGTCTGACGTGAATTCTTTTACAGTTTAATATGTTTACAGAAACATAAAAAAGGAGTTTATCTGTTTCTCAACATTGTAACTAATATCAAAGATAACACATCACCCAAGAGAAAAATCCCCGGGAGATGCTGCTTGAATCTAAGAATACATTTGTAATTCATCAAACTAATTGTGAATTAAACTAATCTATATTCACAGGTATTTACTGATGAGAAACATAAACAAAACAAAGACGATCAATAAAAAACAGAACCCACAGAGTTAGTGTGTGTTGCTGACAGCCAATCAAAGGAGAGTGTAGGATATAAGATCACCTGCAAGCCGATTTTTAAAATTTATTTTATGTTCTATGGAAACTGTATTCGTAAATATACAACATCATAACCAAAAGCACAAAACATTGGACAAAATACAAACTATTAATTAGATATAATTAGATTACAATCTAAGACTAAGCTAAATACATAGTGATTTAAAAGAGAATGATAAGATGATTAAATATAATAAAACTTAAAGATAATCAAACATTTTAAACATACATCTAAAATGGACTTAAACTGTTTCAGTAATTTTATAAAAGTTTAAAAATAATTTTTCAACTGATAAAATGTTCCAATTAGTTGTTTTTCATAAGGTCTGCATTCTTGTTTACGCAATGGAGTTCATGGATGTAGGTCTGGTAAGGTAGAAATATTTTTTTTAGAATAAAGTCTGTATGTCGATCCAAAGCTCACCAA
This sequence comes from Fundulus diaphanus, assembly GCA_037039145.1. Lineage (NCBI taxonomy): Eukaryota > Metazoa > Chordata > Actinopteri > Cyprinodontiformes > Fundulidae > Fundulus > Fundulus diaphanus. Next base: position 17,352,211 of record CM073122.1, on the reverse strand, counting down.
CAACATCACAGGAACAAAATTAAAGACTCCAAACCCTTAACATGAGAATTTCAAAAAAGCACAGTAAACACTATCCCAAAAAATCACATTTGAGAAGTTCACTTGTAAAATAAATTCCACTAAGTATTTTAATTGTAGGGGAGCAAAAAACAAATATAACCTGTCCAATTATTGATAATATCTTGTTTTAACTCCTCCAACTGGTATCTTTGTTTACCCTTTAAATTGTCACCTTCATGAGAGTTTCTTTGACAGATTGGTGTG